>SRMA01027213.1:388844-400730 GCA_007224835.1 Danionella cerebrum | reverse complement strand
ATTTGTTATCTTCAAGTTATTTGTGTGTTGAAAGGCAGCAGCTAAACACCAAACCAATAAGTTTGTAGGTAGAAACGATATAAATAATAAATTCTAAATACATTACACAGTGGTACCCCGAGATACGAAATTAATCCGTTCCAGGGTGGCATTAGTATCTCGAACATTTCGTATCTTGAAGCAAGTTTTACATGTAAAACGCCTAATCTGTGCAACGGCTCCCAGAAAAAACAGAATAAGTAGATGAAAAAAATAGAAAACCAGAGAAAAACCAAGTAACATTTCTTCAATCCTTAAATCTACACATTGTTAATATAATAAATGATAATAAAACAGAATAAAACACCAGCAAAATACGTAATATGTTCACAAATGTGAAACGTTACCTTGAGAGTGAAGCGATGTGTCGGAGGAGGTGGAACGGATGCAGAAAACATTACGGAACTACGCATGAAAGTTAACTTTCTCGAGATATTTCACAAATTACGAACACCAACACGGTTTCAAGCACAAGCATAAAGAATACCGATCAGGACCTTTTTGCACTTTTTGAATGGGAGAATGGAGTGCCAGGACCCGGAAGCGCAGCGCGATGTCAGACTCAACAAGCGGATAATGGAGCAGATCTCCTTGCGGTTTTTCGTATCTCAAATTTTTTTTTAGTATCTCGGAGCAATACATTTTCCTCCAGACTTTTCGTATCTCGAACATTTCGTAACTCAAAGCATTCGTATCGAACCAAAATGTGTTCCAAGTCTCAACAAATCATTTCAATTGATTCAACTGATAGAATTATAAGACAATGTTTCTTTGAAAAAACTGGAAACCATGAAAAAGAACAATACAGACCAACAACGACTATACATTTTTTTTCTATGCCTGTGTCATTTTTCAGTTCCTTTTTACTCTTCAGTGCCTATATACAAAGATATTTTAGTTTGTCACGAAGCTATGCATTAAACCTGTCTAGACACATGCATTGGCTACTTTATCTGCAGCTCAATCAAAAGAAAAAAAGGTTGGGGCGTTGAAAGTTTTCTTTTGTCTCAAAAGGTAGTGTTGACAGAAGAGACAGGCTGATATACAGCCATCCTATTTACGGAGGCACTGAGTGCACTTCAGAGCTTCTAAAGGATTTCGCCGTGTCTCCTTTTTTAACACGAAATGACAAGTCTGAATCATTTTGGTGAATCGGTTCATTTGAACCGGTTGGATGAACCCACTTCACGTCTTCGCGGTTGCTTTTCACGATTAATAAAATTAAGGTTAATTCAAAACAATATCTTTAAGTATTTAATTATACTGTTTTAACAAATCCTGGAGCGATTATGCGATATTGAATTAAATTCATCACATACTCACCCAACATAGCGGTTGCTGTAGAGGTAAGAGTCCGCATAATCGAACAAAGTTATACACAAAGCAACACATCCAACAAAAAGAGCACTGGACACGTGTGCCTTTCGCAAAGCCATGTTAAAGTTAGTTAAAGGATGAAGAGGAGATTCGAAAGCAGTCCATCAGAAGCAGCGCTGCATGATGCTGAATGGAAGTCACCTCTCCGTGAGAAACCGAGACTCTTCTTTCCTGTTTATTCGCTCCTGGGACCATTCCTTAGCTAGAGGTGTGAAATCCTTCACGAGGGAATTCTGGTGGTATCCCGAGTCTTAAAGTGCTATAGGAAGTGCGGTCACGTGACGAGTGGTGTCAGAAGAAGGGTTGGGATCCGAATCCTGTTTGGATCGAGATCAGTGGAAGTGCGAGTTTATTGAAAGTGGAGTTTTGCCTCTTCAAACGATTTTGCTTGCAGTCCAAAAGTTCATAAGTACTGTTATATGTGAACGGTAATAGTTGATTAGTATTATAGTACTAGTTATAATACACAATAATGGCATGAAACACTTTATTAAAGGGGGATCTCGAACCACAAAATTTATTTTTAGGTCGAAAATTATATCTATATAGTTATTCACATTACTCCGGTTTTTCATTCATGCCTGACATCTGGTGAGAGGCGGTGGTAAACCCTGGACAGGTCTCCAGTCCATTGCAGGTTTTATTTAGAACATTCAATTAACCTAACCGCATGTTTTTGGGAAACCGGAGTACCCGGAGGAAACCCACGCAAGCACGGGGAGAACATGCAAACTCCTTCCAACCTTCTAACTGAAAGGCCATAGTGCTACCCATTGCGCCACCGTGTTGCAAATTTTTTACAGGAAGGTCACCGGTGAGTGCACATTTCAGATCTCTCCAGAGATGTTAAATCATATTCAAGCCCGGGTTCGAGAATTATTCTGAAGCTTCTTATTTGATATTTTGGCTATATGTTATATGGTCATTTTTCTGCTGAAAGATGGCCCAATGAAAAAGTCTGACCCAATCTTATCGAAACATCTCAAGGATGATGGAAGGACAATCTCAAGGACAATAGAAGCAGGATGCAAAAAAAATGTGGAACAATTGCAAATATTTTATATGTATTTATGTGTATTTCTGACTAGATTTTTTTTATTCTTTATCAATGAAAAGGTCTGTGATTTTTTTTTTCCTTTAAAATTCATTTAGATACTACATTACGATCACGAAGCTTTACAATACTTCATACTTTACAATACTTTAATAAAAATGTTAACATTTTTACTTTGCTTTACTTTCTTTTTGTTTGTTTGCTTCTGCCATGTGTTTTGTTGACCTACTTCTGTGAGCACTAGCTGGCCACCTGGTTTACGACATAGCATTATGAATTTGTGGAGGATGTGTAGTAAATTGCCTGTTTTCTAGGAGATATAACGTTGCCAAATACAGGTCAGAAAGCTGATGGTGTAGGTTTACTTGTTTGAAATCTTGACTTACATTCAGGCGCTGCACTGAATTTCTGAAGTCTTTTTTTTTTTTTACACCCGAATGTGAATAAAGTTCCTAGCAATAGGAATGTGAGTATAGTTCTTTTATTTTCCATTGGTTCTAGAACTCAATGAATCTATAGAGCGGTCAAGTTTTAAATTGCTAACTTACTGAATTGTTTTGAGCATTTTAAATCTATAAAGTTCTGTTTGGTCAAATCATATCCTATAAGCAAAGAAAAAAAGTGATTTTGTCAGACCCAGAAATTGTTTTAAACTGGATATATTACGCATTTATCAAAGCTTTTAGAATAAATGTTGGACCTTGCTAGACAGGTGCTGCACAATTTATATGCTTTTATCATCATGCAGTATTTATTGAAAATGGCTTCTTCAATCACCTTTTATTTCCTCCCTCCCTTCACAAGCCCACTGCTAATAGTAAAGCTAATAATTGGTAAAAAAAATGCTAAGTGACACAATGTCTAACCCAGAAATTGAAAACCACATATTTTTTTGAGGATGGCATTTTGAGGTAGTGTTTTAACTGTGTGTATTTGCGTGTTGTTGGAACGTTTTGAGTTTAATGTTGCTAGCTTTTTTTATACTCAAAATAAGCTTTGTTCGCAAGTGCAATCAGCCCATAACTTTAAAACAAAAATATAAAAAGGGATTTTTATTAAACGTCTTGGGTCCTTTTGCAAAAAAAAATGACACATGGAGACAAGTGGGGGAGGAGTTTACCTGATTGGTTTTTAGGCGGGGGTTGGAGGTATAGGAGGAGGGTGAAGGATTTGAATGTATTAGGTCTCAGAAAACAAAAATAGGATTACACATTTTTTTACACGTATAAATACATCCATGATGAGAAAAGTCCATTCTGCGTATTATAGTGCCTTTTAATAGATTAATAGATTAACAGATTTAATAGATTAACAAATAAAACACAACTAGTAGAATGAAACTATTTCCATCAAGGTGGAGTACTCTTTTAAAGGTACACTTTGTTTAATTGTAAAAATTCAGTATTAAAAACAAATAATCATATTTGAATAGATCTTAAGCACTTTTGTTAATCAAAAAGATTTGTAAAAACCAAATTTACTGTTGAAAATAAATGAACTCAAAGCTTGTGTGATGTAATTACCTAGCATCTAATGCCTTTGCTAATGACACGCAGTCATTATATATTACAGTGTACCTTTAAGATTAAAGGGTTAAAATTTCTTTAAGTGATCTCTTGTTATTTTCATGCAGCTGTCTCAGATATCCCTTTACAGTGATTTAGAGTTTTTAGTGACTTGCATTAATCATGTCCTGTGTTTGATTTTGGATTTATCAGTCTGTACTACAGTGCGGTGAAAGGTCTTGAACCAGCAGGGCTTTGTAATTGCATGGCAGCAGCACATTTTTCAAATGCTTCCCCTTGTGTCAACACCCCGCCACCTGTTTTACACCCAATTACTGTGCTACAAATTACCCTCACCGACAGGCACTGACAGGAAAGCTGATCCTAGAAAGTCTGGTGAAAAGCGGAATGAAGACTTCTTTTGAGAATTCCCAGGGAATGTGGTGTGCAAAGTTTGAAACCAATCTACATCAGCTCTTGCAATCCAACGGTCACTTTTTCAGGCAATTAAGTTAATTACAAGCAACGGCATCATCTAAATTTTAGGAGGGAGTTACCATTTAACAATAACTTTTACATTTTAAATTGCTGGTCCACCATAATTTTCTCCTCAATATAGAAACATCTGCCCTGCTAGAAAAAAAAATCATAAAGCGTCTACAAAAATATCCCCTTACCAGCATTCCCACATGTTCAGCACGGAGTACTCCACAGAATCACATTTCGGAGCAGTGGTCGATTTCTGCACTCAGCAAAAACAGCCTTGAGGTGTTCTTGAGGAGTATGTACAGCTTGAGATACACAGTAGTTTATTCATGACTTGGTTCCCAGTTGTTACCATTTATGTTTGGGGTTAGTGGGGGACCTAAGGAAGCTAAATAAATAGCCTTGGGTTGGCTGTGAAGACTGTAGTTGTGTCTAATTTGGAGGATGTTGCAAGAAGCTGTTTATGGTGTTTTGACATACAGTTGGTTTTAAAAGAACCAAACACAGAGCACGTATCTAAAACCTGTTCAGCGTGCTGTAAGAGGGATGCCAAATGCCAAGGAAATTTTACTGTGTATCACTAGAACCAATTCAGACCAAATAAAGAGAACCACCCTTATTAATCCTTAGAATTCACGGGCCTTTTGAGCAGCTTTTACTACTTTACAAAAAAAAAACCCTAGATAGAATTTTTAGTACAACCCCAGCTTCATTTTTTTACAAATATTTGTTTTCATTATATTACACAATTACATAACAAACCTAAAACTGTGCAAAAAATGTATTAACTGTTGAGAGAGATTTGTTATAACAAAAATCAAAAGTGTTTAGACTAAATAAAAATTCCCCCCAAAAGCAATGACAAGAAGAAACAATGTGAAGATTGTATAAAACCAAGTGAATCTCTCCTAAACCTTACACACTGTTCCAAGCACTTTTTGTTCCATTGTGCATTTTTGTGCCAGAACTTCGAAAAACACAAGCCTTATCACAGGTCTTGTACTTCCAAAGGTCTGTAAAATTAAACTGAAAGAGAATTGTGCATTTTAGCACATTTGAATGTGAATTACCTTGCAAATTATGTGTCATAACTCATGTATTGGTGGCACGGGAAGCACCTGTGACCTGCGACCCCTTCTCGCCCAATGGGTGTTGGAAATAGGCACCGGCAGACCCCCGTAGAGAATAGGCATGTTGGAAAATCAATGAACTCTTGTATTGTTCATTTAAATCCAAAAATATCACAACTAAGAACCTTTTTGAACCCTGCACATTATATTTGAAATCAAAATTAAACAATTGCTGGATGGTGTCCTTCCTATTTAAGTCAAACTGCCAGCTGCGATTGGCACACACACCGGTGCATGCACCCTTTTTTCCATCGCATAATGCTGCTCATTTTCAAAAGCTGATGAAATGACAAACTATGCCATTACTAAAATTGGTTAGCATGTTAAAACACTACGCTGTCATTTATGAGAGATTTAGGTTACCTTTAGTTTGGTTTACTTTAACAATTTTTATATTCACAATAGCGATAGTGTACCATAGAAGTTTTACATTTTCTCAGCACATCCTTACTGGTGTCCTAGACAATAATTCAGAGTCATGACAGCAAAGGATGCAATTTTCTTAGTTTATTTCTTTGCATCTTAGATAAAAAAAAAAAACTAAACAAAGCAAAAATAAAAACATTACATAAATACATCTGTGACAACTGTGTTTTGGGGCGACTTATTTAAAATTGACCCTGCATTTGAGTGGTTATTCATTTAATAAGTTGTCACTAAAAAAGTTCCCTAAAAAAGAAGTGAGGAGGAGGAAGTTCACCTCAAGTCTAAAAAGCTGCTCCACACATGTTGCACAGCTTTGGTGATACTTTAAATGTATTCCATATTCATTGTCTGCAATCTCAGTGTGTGAAGTCATTATGCAATAGAATCCAGCAAGTCAACCCTAAACGCTGAGATCAATGTCTCAAAAATGTGTGAACCATCTTAGAAAGAATCTCAGGAACATTTTTGAATCTTTTTCAAACAGCCATTATCAGATAAGATCCCACTAGTGCGACGTATAGTTGTCTTCTTAGTATGTTGATTTATAGATTTGGCTTCGTTGCGGAGCTTCACATTTCTCTCTCTGTGTCCCATTAGGATTTATAGTGATGGGAAAGTGGGGGCTGAATGTGAGAGGAACTTTTTGTGAGAGGAAAATGGATCTAAAAGAAAAAAAGCAGCAGAAGATTACCTGTGGATGGAAAAGACAATATAGGTCTCTCTCTCTCTCTCTCTCTCTCTCACCATTTGCTTGCTGTAACTTTTCAAAATATATAAATTTTTAAACGTGATTTCAAAACAAATTCCAATAGCATGAATACTTAAGTTTTTAAAATCAGTATTGGTCCATCTTAACTAACTTATTTAAATATTTTATTAGATGTATAATCAAAAGATGGGTGCTTTTTTTCTTGTTAGTAACCCTCTTGTTATTCTTTATACAAGTAAGAGGACTCAAAATAACAGGACTGAGCAAGGAATTAGCAAATAACTGCTAAAAAACCACATGGTGTCAACCAGGAAAATTCTTTTCCCTTACAGTTAAAAACGCAGACAGAATGTTGAGGTTTCGACTAGGGGACTTACTGAACCTGGGAGGGGGTACCGAATATATAACAGGCAAATTGATTTGCGAGTGTAGCTAATCAAGCAATTAGCCGCTCTATAAGAGGAGCGCTTGCTTCTACCCTCATTCTACTTTCTTCCTCGGAGCGAATGGTGGTAGAGGTGCTTTTGCCCTCTGAATCAGCTCCGTCGCGGTTTGACGACTGGTACTATGGAAAGTGCCGGGACACTCCCCACCCTCTGCCAGTACCTTTCTTCCATGAGGGTTCGTACCTACTCCCCTTTCACCACTCTGGCGCAAGCCGCAGCTAGGGGGTATCTGGCGCTTCTGCGGGTGGAGCAGGCTGTTGCGGTGCACTTGTCGCTTGGCAGTCCCGTCCGGGTGTCCCCTCCAAAGCCGGGAAGTTCTCGTGAGCCCTGATGACAAAGGCATACTCGGCTGCGGGTCAAGCTGCGGCTGCACTGCATGCCATGGCGACCTTCCAGGTCTACCAGGCCAAGGTCCTCCGGGACATGCACCAGAGCGGTGGCAACCCCGACTCTTTACAAGACTTACGCTCGGCTACAGATCTCGCCCTTCGGGCTATGAAATCCGCAGCGCAGAGTATTGCTCGCATGATGTCCACACTAGTGGTCCAGGAACGCCATCTGTGGCTGCAGCAGGCGTCGATGCAAACCGAGGATTATAACTGGTTCTGCGACGCGTCTGTTTCACCTGATGGCCCCTTTGGCGTCACCCTGGAGGATTTTGTGTCGAAGGTCTCCACAATCAGGAAGGAGGCGGAGGGTCTGGGCAAGCTAAAGTAACAAGCGCGGTTCTGAGACGCTCGGTGTGGCACCCTCTCCGACTGCCCGACGCCAGAAAGAGTGCCCCCGTCACGGTCTAAGACTCTGGCCAAGTGCCCGAGAAAGACCCCTGCACGACGGAGGGCACCGTCATCCTCAGAGGGCTCTCAGAAGCAGCACCACACGCACCTGGTTGCCGTCCTTCGGGATGGCGGCACCTCTTGTGTCAAAGAAAGATTTAGCATTTGTCCCGAGAATAACGGTCTACCCTAGGACCTGACTTCCCGTGCCATGCTGCCGCCCAAGTCGCTGATCTGAGGTGCCGAGAGGTAAGAGGTTTGGCTCCTTGGAAGAAGCAGAATGAGTGTAGAAGTAAGCGCTCCTCTTATAGAACGGCTAATTGCTTGATTAGCTACACTCGCAAATCAATTTGCGTTAAATATTCTGTACCCCCTCCCAGGTTTGGTAAGTGCCCTAGTCGAAACCTCGATATTCTGTCTGCGTTTTCGATTGTAAGGGAACTAAAGTCTTATCTCAGACATCTATAGCTATAGCTGAACATGATCTTCGAAGTAGGGCTCAATTTTCTGGAAGAGTGCTTTTTCACATTTCAGGTATTTCTCTTAAACCTTACACACAGGATTAAATATGGAATAAAATTGGGTTCAAATATTGAAAACGCTAAACAAAGTTTTGAAAAAGAAAATGAAAACTTAAATGTAAAAAGAAGTTTTCAGAAAATGATCAGCGTTTCAAATGATTTTTGCGATTACATTTCAGTTTTTTTGTTTGCATACTTTTGGCCTCCTTTTGCCACTGAGGGAGGGGATACGAGAATAGACCAAAATATGTGTTGCAAACATTGATCGGCTGATTTTTACTTGCTGTTTTTCATTTCCATTTGCAAAACTACTTTTCATCTCTCAAAACCTTTCAAAACTTTGTTTTGCATTTGCAATATTTTGGCCCCATTTTTATTCCATAGTGCCACCATCCTTTTTCTGTTTGTAGATAGTCTTTCATGCAACTAGAGGAAAGAAATGAGGGCTGAAATGAACTGTGAAAGATCAAATTGTTTTAACAGAAAGGTTTTTTCAGATGTGCTTGAGGTACATACAAGAACATACGAGCGTTTTGAGATTCTAAGCCAACTCTATCCCATAGTGTTTGAATAAGTGTGGGATGAGGAAACAAATCCCTCACAATTAGAAAACTAACAGCTTTTCACAAATAAAAGAAGCAATTGTTGACACAGCTAGAATAACCTGCATTTGAAAGATGTACTTAAAAAATGAACAAGATGTATAAAAAAAACTATAAATCGACATGAGAAAATTACATAGTACCTTTAAACAAAAAGAAAACAAAACTACATTAAAATGAAAATTACCCAGTTAAAAGCATTGTAATGTTTAATTATCTAGAGAAGCCTGTCAAATAAACAACCAAGAACATTGTGAAGAATGCACACCCTGAGTGTCCAGAGCATGTTTGCCCAGTACGCAAATATATATATATATATATATATATATATATATTGGGCAATGGACAGACAATTTAATGTCAAATATTGTAAGAGAACCAATTTTGTGCCTTTAGTGCAGGTTGAAAAAAATTTGTATTAATTTATCCTCTTTTCCGCTTGTGACCTTTCGGGAGTCATATCCAGCGCAATTCGGGAGAGAGGTGGGATTTACACCCTGGACAGGTGAATCACATTATAAAAAAAATATACTCTAGAACACAATTCATTTAATTAGCATAATATTGTGATTAATAGGTCAACTAACATAAGTAACACCGATTAAGGTATAGTTTGTGTTTTTCATGTGTTAAATGTATTAAATAGCCTTCAATTGTATTTAAAGTACTGTATAGTTAATCACTAGTCACACTATTATGTGTGTTTACCTCAAAGTGGTAATCAACTAACATCCAGTATCCTAACTAACCATTAAGTTGTAATGGTTAGTTTGGCCTATACATATAACCCATCTGTTAACCAATGGTTAACCATAGCTCTCACGATCTGGTTAATAAAACCCCGTCGTCTAGTAGCCAGATCGGGGTCCCTGCTGAGTTGGGGGTGAGAGCCACCTAAACGACCTTCATGAAGTTGCGAGGTAGGACATGGTACTAGAATGTCTGCCTCTCGAACCATCCCTGCCTGGAAGTATGCGTCCTTTAGGTCTATTGTGAGAACCAATCTCCAGGACTAACCTATGGTAGAATGCTGCGGGTCACCTATATCTTAATTCGAAACAGAGTAACGGATTCCAACACCTCAGATCCAAGATTGGGGATCTGAGGTCTTGGATGTACAACTATGGGTTGTAAAACCCTTGATCCATGTCAGCTGGAGGGACTGGCTCAACGGCTCCTTTACCAAAAATGACCCACAGAGAAGTGCCAAGGGGAGCTAGGCCAATGATGGACCTCGTCTGCCTAGAAGCAAGAAGATGACTACACCCTTAGACGTCACTTGTAGCGGATCTCCTTAAACAAGTTGTTGGAAGAGTGGACCTTGATGGAAGGCAATCTCTTCCGCAGGGCAGATACAGAGTGGCTTCCACCACTACCCTGCTGCATACAGAGGACCCTGGCCTGGTAGACCTAAAGAGTCACCATGATGTGCAGAGATGGAGCAGCTTGACCCACAGTTAGCTAAGCTTTCGTCATCATGGCTGATGAAAAACAACCCAACTTGGAGGCAATGAAAGGGTGACACCGCCAGGCAGCAGCACTGATGAGGCACAGATGAACCATGACAGCCTAGACTGTCCAGAACTCCATCCAACCGCGAAGGAGCCTTGTCAGAGTGCATTAGTACCTCTAACGAGACCGTCAGTACAGATAAAGAGCATCATGGACACTTCCAGGCCTGAATCAGCAGCAGATCTGAATTGTAAGACTGAACGGACACGGCCTATCCGGTACTGCAAGGGACAGATCATCCACAGAGACTTATAAGGTGTCGAGCAATGCCTGAGCACTGCTGACTCACCCACACGCTAAAGTGCACACTAGATGAGTGGGGATGGAGTGAAGAAGTACTTGGCGCCTGTAGACCTGACTCCTCCTCCAAGTAGTGATAGGAAGTTCGGATGATTTTAGGGACTCACACTACAAATAAAGACTATAATGCTAGATAAAAATATTAAATTCTTAAGCCTACCTGGGTCTTTTAGTCTGGTTCACCTCACCTCTGATCTTTCTTCTTTAGCTTTAAATCTCCTTCGTTCGACACATTACTTCTCTCTGATGTTAACTTGAGCAGTCTGTGCACTCAGTCCAGACTGGGTCCTTTAGTTCTTTTGTCATGTGACCGTACCCTATATTAACCAACGCAATATATGAGCCAGGACCCAAAAAGATTAGTTTTTTTCCAAGTCCATTTGTCTTTTTCTGTTTCTGAAAAGAATGATAACACTAGCAAAAAGAACTGGTCCTTTTGGGTTCCGGATCAAGACTGGAAACAGAAAAGATTACTTCGTTTTTCGAGTACTTCGGGTCCTTTCTTTCTTTTTTCTTTAATGTTGCCCAATTTCACTCAGAAAACTCATTCCTATGGAGTCACATTAAAGACTCGTTCAAAAAGAACGAATCGTTCATGTATGATACATCACTACTTCGTCCTCGCTGCAGCCGACAGCACAACTTCATAACAAACGTTCAACACATACACGGTAATGCCATTGAGTACGTAACAAATGTTCAAATATACAACTAAATATTAAAAAGCTTTATTTGGTAAAGTGATTTTTTTTTTTGCTAATTCTTAACTAAACGTATTCGTAATCTTTACTTTTCGGTTTGTTGTTTAACAATCTATATGACGCACTTTAGTTTTAAGTCTCAAAAGCGGTGGAAGTAACCAAGAAATTTGTGAAAGGGAAAGTATTTGTGAAAAGGAAACTCATAACGTTGCTAATTATAACATAGAAAAAGGTAATCAACGATATAAAATAAAATGTATATAAAATAAAGAGATAAATAGCATTAGAACAACAACAATAAT
>SRMA01027213.1:377719-388024 GCA_007224835.1 Danionella cerebrum | reverse complement strand
CACTTTTGTAGAATGAAAAAAAAAAACAAACTGTCAAGACCACAATAAACTTTTTGTTAAAAAACACTGTTTATTTGGAAAACTTTTTTAAACATGATGATTGTTGTTAGACACATGCACACACTGTGAAAAATTGCACATTTCTCAATTTAACAGAGCAAGGGAAATGTTTTGACATTACTTCCAATATTGTTTCTTCTAGGGAAAGTTTGATTTGATCATTAACAATTAATTAATTTAAATAAATTATTTCTTAGTTATATCTTTTAATTGGCTTTTGAACAACACCACCAAAGACTTGCCATTTTATGGTGCTATTTTATAATGATCTTTGTATAATTTTTAGGTGAAACAATCAGGGCATGGAACCTGTTCCCTATCAATCCATAAGACAGTGGTACCCCGAGATACAAATGCTTTACACTACAAAAATCCAAGATACAAAAGGTCTCTCTGGAAATATTTTGCTTCAAGATATTAAAAAATATTCCAAGATACAAAAAACACAATCCGAGAAATACGTACATATGCGTACCTCATTGTTGACATTTGAAATGACATTAAACTGATAACAAGTCCTGTGGTGAGACAAAACTAGAGCTTTTTGGCCATGTTTCCTAAGTTTGGAGAAAGAACAGAGGTATTCAAGAAAATTGTTCACACATTGAAACATGGTGGTAGGAGTATGATGCTGTGGGGATGTAACAGTGCATTTGGTACTGGAATGTCATTAAGGCTGAAAAAAACATGGAAAGGGAAGAGTATTAGAAGATTGTGAAAGACAACCACAAAGAGCTTGAAGATTTTGTGAACATGATAAGAACCCAAAGCATGCATCACTTCTAATGAAGAAATACCTCTAAATAAGCAAAGGGAGTGAAATTGACTGGCCTGCAAAAACCTTAGATTTGGTTTTTGTATGTTTTGATGGACAGAGAATAATATTCTACTGCATGTTTAGTTTATAGATGTAAAGCTATGCTTGTCACCTCCACAATTAATTGGTGACTGGGGTCCGGGGTAGTTAGCACAGGAGCCGAGATGAAGCGTTGCTTTAAAGTGTCGAACGCGTTCTGGCACTCTCTGGACCAAACATAGCGGGTCTTAATAGATGTTAATGCAGATAAAGGTGTGGCGATCTGACTAAAATTACGAATAAATCTCAGATAAAAGTTAGCGAAACCCAGGAAACGCTGTAAAGCGGAGCGAGTCTCAGGAACCTGCCAATCCCTTACGGCGCGTACCTTCTCCGAATCCATGTGGACACCTCGGGAACTAATAATATAACCGAGATATTTAACTTCCATCTTGTGAAAGACACATTTTTCAGCCCTAACAAAGAGGCGATTTTCCAACAGACGTTGCAAAACACGGCGCACATGGACGATATGAGTCTGTAAATCAGGAGAGAAAATTAGTACATCGTCTAGATAGACGAACACAAAAACATCTAACATGTCCCGCAACACATCATTAATAAGGGCCTGGAAAACGGAGGAGGCGTTGGCCAAACCGAATGGGAGGACCCGATATTCGTAGTGCCTGAAGGGAGTGTTAAAGGCCGTCATCCATTCGTCACCCTCTCTAATACGTACGAGGTGGTATGCGTTGCAAAGATCTAACGTGGTGAAAACCCTGGCACCAGGTCAAATGCGGTAGACATTAATGGGAGAGGGTACCTTTTCTTAATGGTTATTTTATTTAACCCGCGATAGTCTACGCAAGGACGCAAAGTGCCGTCCCTCTTCTTAACAAAAAAAAACCAGCCCCGGCAGGGGAGGAAGATGGAACAATAGTGCCTGCATTAAGGGCTTTGGTCAGATAAGTCTTAAGAGATTCTGTCTCAGGCTGTGAAAGTGCGTATAAACGCCCACGGGGAGGAGAGGTACCAGGGATGAGATCTATCGTACAGTCGTAAGGATGATGTGGAGGAAGAGAAGTGGCAAGACTTTTACTAAAAACCTCGCGCAAGTCGTGATACACCTCCGGTACCATGGACAGCTCCTGCACGTAGTTGGCTGCCTCAGATGAATTAGAAAGTACCGGAACCGCAGAAACAAGACATGAAGAATAACAACACTGTCCCCAGGCTAAAATTGAACTAGTCCCCCAGTCTATCTGAGGATTGTGTCTTACAAACCAGGGGTGTCCTAGTATAATAGGGGCCGAGGGAGACTCAATCAAATAGAATAAACCTGTCTCTGTGTGATTACCTGAAGTTATAAACCTGACAGGGGCAGTCGACTGAGACACCTTAAAAATCATCTTCCCGTCCAGGCCGGTAACCACATTGGTCCTGGACAGGGTTTGCAGAGGGAACCTATTTTTTAAAGCAAAAACAGAGTCAATAAAATTTCCTTCAGCTCCAGAGTCCAGCAGAGCAGTACAGGAAACATATGTCCCTCCAATCAGAACAGTTATGGGTACCTCTGCGCGAGATGGAGGAGGAGCAGGAGAAAGGGCTCTGCTGGCAAGAAGCCGTCTGGGCGTAGAAGGTTGCGCTGGAGAGCGCGGGTGACGGAGAGGGCACGACGAGCAGAAATGGCTAGGGTCCCGCAGTAGAGGCATAACCGCTGGTTCAGACGCCGTTGGCGTTCCTCCGGTGAAAGGCGCGTGCGTGCATGGGTTCTGTTGTGAAGTTGGCTGAAACCCCAACCGGATAGGCAGGTGGTCTTTGGGTAGAGGGAGACTGACTCTGTGAACTTAGTCTGATCTCTCGATGTTGGTCCCAGCGGATGGTTACCTCTATGAGATCGTCGATGGAACTGGGAAGATCTTGTGTAAAGACTGTCTGTTTGACCTCCTCCGTCAAACCATCAAGGTATCTGGCGAATAGGACTGTCTTATTCCAGCCACTCCTAGTGGCCAGAGTGCGAAACTCAATAGAGTAATCCGCCACTTACAAAGAGCCTTGGCGGAGCGAGGCCAGACACCGAGAAGCCTCGATGCCGTAGAGTGAGCGGTCAAAAACCTTCAGCATTGCCTCTCGAAACCTCCTGAAGGATGAGCAGCATGGATCTCTGGTCTCCCAGACTGAGGTCCTCCAGCTTCGTGCTCGTCCCTGTAATAAGGACAGCACAAAAGCGACTCGGGACTTATCATCAGCGTAGGTGTTAGGTTGTAAGGAAAAAATGATCTCACATTGAGTGAGAAAGTCTCTACATTGATTCGCCTCTCCAGAATAAGGCGGCGGGACATTGACGCGGGGCTCTGGCAGGTGAGAAGAGGGTGGGTAACCTTGGCCCTGACGAAGGATAGCAACCTCGTTAGAGAGCTCGGAGAAGCGCCGAGATAGATCCTTCACGGCGGAGCGTGCTATACTGAGCTCCTCAATTTGTCTCCCGAGGAGAGCACCCTGGTGCTGTACGGCCGAATAGAAGGGAGATTCCATCGCTGGGTCTGCGTTTCCTTGTGGCGATGTCATTCTGTCACGATACAAGACAGAAGACCCAGTTGCGATATATCAGAGAGTTTATTAGTTCTTGTAGACTGAGCAGGTTGCAGGAAAATAACAAAATCCAACAAAAAGGGTTTCAACAGAAAAGCCAGGAACAGGATCTGAGACCAGGTGGAAGAGCTCACGCCTGTACAAAAAAACCATAAAAGGCAAATCAGGAGTCTTCTAAAAACTTGGTCTTACAGAGGAGATGTGGAAACCTGAGTCAACATATGCACACACACTTAACAATGACCTCGCGACAGAGAGCGAGATCCTTATAAAGCGCACAGGGGATTGCGGAAAGGGGGACGAGCAGAGAGAGAGAGAGAACAAGCGCGAGCATGAGCGCTTATGACAATGCTCAACTTTTTAAACAGCATGTGTATTTTAGATTCTAATTATTAGACCCCCCCCTCACTAAAAAAAAAATCAAAAAAAAAATCTGTTCACTTATATTTTTGTATTTTAAAGAAAATTATATGGATACTATTATTAGTGGTTATTAGTGCTTTTAGTTTATAGGTCTAATTTTTAATAGCCATTTCTTCATCAGACACCTACTACATTTTAGTTTAAAGAAAAGACAAACTTTTTATTAAATTGTTGGTCAATCTTGACTATGGTTGATTAAAGTGGCCATGTTATGCAAAGTCTGAAAAACCCGGGCTGAAACCCCTTCCTCGGTGTTTATTATAACACCCAAAGATCTTACCTTGACCAATCAGATTGATCGCTAAATAATCACTGACCCGGAAGTGAGAACAGCAGACCCATGCTGAAGAACAATGCAGAGGAAGTGTGTTTTCTGTTGATTGTAATGTAATAGGCAATAGATTTCGCAATGCCAAGGGGATCACAATCACATTTGGGCATAGACAATGTCCATAGTGAAATATCGCAATGTACGATGACATGGTCGCAATCACCAACTTAGATTTGTTAACAGACTCAGTGTTACAGAGAGCATTGCTGCCTAGTTATGCTAACCAACCCAGCACTGCACAAAACACCTGAAAACGGTTAATAATGTCAACAAAACACCATTAGAAAGAATAAACACATTCCTGATTTCAAACCCCTACAATATTTGCAGAAATAGAACTTTGTTCATTATCTCACGCAAACAGCAAAAGACCTAGTTAGCATACACTGGCACTGAACTGTGTGAAGCGTGTTGTTATTTCTACCCATTTACAGTGGATTAATTTGCTTGGGAAGTGATGATGCTTACACAGAACACATCGATGCACTTTGGACTTTATCTATGTCCCTTTCCAGTCCAGGTGACATACAGAAAGTTTTCAAGAACAAGCTGTTCTATTTGACTTGCGACGGGCACTACATTATCCATGGTTCCCTTTCAGTCGGAAGGCAGATGCTGTCGAAGTTTCGACTATGAGAGATCCCGAGCCTGAGAGGGGTGGAGCCGATGTTTTAACATTGATTTTGATTTGAACATTTGAGACCCCCTGGGCGGGGTCTCCAGCCGCAAGGTCACTACGGACGCCTCAATTACAGGTTGATGGACCTCTGGGCATTTAGTGTGTTAGCTCGACGTTGTCAACGCTAGCTGTTGCTGGGCGCGTTCAGGCATTTAAGTCACAGTTCTTTTGCTCGGTGCTCTTTTGCTTTATTGGCTCTAAAGTTCAGTTTTGGTTGCTTTGATTGCTTATTAGTTTTAGTTCTTTTAGTTCTTTCATTGTTTGTTGGCTCGACGTCGCTGCTTACAATCGTTTTCGGCTAGTGCTAGCTCCTCTATCCAATACTTCCGCTATGTCGTTCTTGTGTGTATCTCTGAGCCCAGGTGAAATGCTGAGGGTGGAGATGGAGTTGGAGGCCGTGGAAAGACAGATCCGCGACCTGATCGTGAAGCAGGCCCAACTAAGAGAGCGGAAGGCGGCGTTGGAAAAATCCCAGGTAGACGCTCACCGGGCTCAGGTGAGTGCAAAAGCTAATCCTCCCACCACCTCTACGCCCCGTGTTTCTCTGCCCAGGCCCAGCGCACCGAGAACCCGGCCCGCCGTGGTGTCGTTTACTCCGATGCCGGGACACCGCGGACCCTGGGTGCAACATCAACGAAAGACAAGAGCTCGGCCGCGATCGTGGACATCACCACCACCAGCCTGCGAGATCTCGACGCAGAACAGCTTCACCCCCCTCTGCGAGACGGAGCGCGACACCGTCGTCCTCGGGGATTCCATCGTCCGGCACGTCCGCCCTAACGTACCGAACGGTAAGGCACACACTCGCTGTTTTCCCGGTGCTCGTGTGCTTGATATCGCTGCGCAGGTTCCCGCGATCCTGAACGAGAACGTCGGAGCTGTTGTTCTCCACACGGGAACGAACGACACCATGCTGAGGAAGTCAGAGATCCTCAAGAGGGACTTCAGGACTCTGGTGGAGACGGTTCGCAGCACGCCACCAACAACGAAGATTGCAGTCTCTGGACCGCTGCCCACGTACAAGCGAGGAGCAGAGAAGTTTAGTAGATTATTTGCTTTGAACGAATGGCTACAATCATGGTGTCGAAAACAAAAATTATTGTTTATTAACAACTGGAATCTCTTCTGGGAGCGTCCTAGGTACTTCCGTCCAGATGGCCTGCACCTGAGCCGAGTCGGAGCAACAGCTTTATCAGACAACATGTCGAGGATGCTGCATGACCTCTGACTGGTAAGCAAGTACAATACTACCGTAGATGTAATGTGCCGCACAGACAATCATATAGTTACAGTTGCAAATAGCATAGAAACTGTGTCTATCCCCCGTATAATTAAATCAAGAAATAAATACACTATAAGACTAAGGAATAATCTTATTACAGTTAAAACTGTAACAAGGCAGGCGAGCAAACACACCTTAAAGTTTGGGCTTCTTAACATTAGATCACTTGCAGCCAAAGCGCTCATAGTCAATGAGATAATCACAGATAATAATCTTGATGCACTCTGTCTCACAGAGACCTGGATAAAACCAAATGAATACATTGGTCTAAATGAGTCAACTCCAGCAGGTTATTTATATAAGCATGAGCCCCGTCTGACTGGTCGTGGAGGTGGAGTAGCCACTATTTATAGCACCGTCCTTAACGCTAATCTGAAATTAGGATTTGCGTTTAAATCATTTGAAGTGCTTGTTTTGAACACGGTTCTCTTAGACAGGACTAAAACACACGTATTGACTCTCGCTCTAGCCACTGTTTATAGACCCCCAGGGCCTTACGTTCAGTTCCTCCAGGAGTTTGCTCAATTTCTCTCTGATCTCATGGTCAGTTTTGACAAATTACTGCTTGTGGGAGATTTTAATATTCATGTCGATGAACCAGGTGAGATGCCCTTGGAATATCGTTTATAGACCTACTAAATTCATTTGGGGTTCAACAAAACATTTCCGGACCAACTCATCGTCTTAATCACACATTAGATTTAATAATATCCCACGGATTAACCGTCACTGATATAAACATTATACCTCAGTCTGATGATATTACAGACCATTATCTCGTTATGTTCACTTTACCAGTAGAGCAGATTAGTCGCGTCTCACCACGTTACAGACGCGGTAGGACTATTGTTCCATCAACTAAGGAAAGATTCATAAGTAACCTGCCCGATCTGTCTAATTATCTAACTACAGCCCGAAATCCGAACGATCTAGACAAATTAACTAACATGATAGGCACCCCTCTCACTAGCACATTAGACACCGTCGCCCCAATCAGGTTAAAAAAGGTTAGAGAAAAACCACCTGCACCATGGTATAACAGCCACACTCGTGCCCTAAAGAGAGAAACCCGCATTCTAGAGAGGAAATGGAGAAATACTAAACTAGAGGTTTTCAGACTTGCATACAGAGACAGTATGCTCAGTTACAGACAGGCACTAAAGGCTGCGAGGGTTCAGCACCTGAGCAAACTGACAGAAAACAATCAGAACAATCCCAGGTTCCTTTTTAACACAGTGGCTACACTAACAACAAATCAGTTATTGGTAAAGAGTATTCCATCTCAGTTTAGTAGTGAAGACTTTATGAACTTCTTCACTGAAAAAATTGAAAATATAAGAAACACAATTTCTGACGCCCAACCTCTGACAGCATCCTGTGTTCCAGTCTCACCTGAAATTACTCAGTTACAATTACAGTGTTTTACAAATATAGGACAGGAAGAGCTGTACGGCCTTATAAATAAAACCAAATCCACAACATGTGTGTTAGATCCTATTCCAACCAAACTGCTAAGACGTGTTACATGCAGCCGGAGAGCCTATTCTTAATATCATTAACTCCTCGCTATCCCCCGGTCATGTCCCTAAACCTTTCAAGTTAGCAGTTATCAAGCCTCTCATCAAGAAACCAAATTTAGATCAAAACAAACCATCAAACTACAGACCAATCTCAAACCTTCCTTTTATGTCTAAGATTTTAGAAAAGATTGTGTCTGCCCAGTTATGTAGTTTCCTGAAAGACAACAATATCTTTGAAGAGTTTCAGTCAGGTTTCAGGCCCCATCATAGCACAGAAACTGCACTAGTAAAGATCACAAATGATCTTCTCTTAGCTTCAGACCAAGGCTGCGTCCCTCTCTTAGTTTTATTAGATCTTAGTGCTGCATTCGACACTATTGATCATGACCTCCTACTAGATCGCTTACAAAATCTCATAGGCATTCAGGGATCAGCATTAAAATGGTTTAAATCATATCTGTCTGATCGCTACCAGTTTGTAGACTTAAATGGAGAACAATCTACTCTAATGCAAGTAAAATATGGGGTTCCACAAGGCTCTGTCTTAGGACCCCTACTTTTAACATTATACATGCTTCCCATAGGTAATATTATTAGAAAGCATGGAATTAGCTTCCACTGCTACGCCGATGATACCCAGATGTACATCTCCTCAAAACCGGGAGAAGCATCACACTTGGCAAGGTTAACAGATTGTGTTAAAGACTTAAAAGTTTTGATGACTCATAACTTTCTTCTATTAAATCCAGATAAAACGGAGATCTTGCTCATCGGCAACAAGAACAGCACACAGAACACCTAGCATTTAAATTTTAGTTTAGAGGGATGTACGGTAACCGCTAGTTCCACAGTAAGAAACCTGGGAGTTATCTTAGACAGCGACCTATCTTTTAAAAATCACGTCAGTCATACCATAAGAACAGCCTTCTTTCAACTCAGAAATATTTCAAAACTTAGAAACATGTTATCGTTATCTGATGCAGAGAAGCTCGTCCATGCATTCATGACCACGAGACTAGATTATTGTAATGCATTACTAGGCGGTTGTTCAGTATCATTAATAAATAAGTTACAGTTAGTGCAGAATGCAGCAGCCAGAGTTCTAACTAGAACAAAGAAATATGACCATATAACCCCAGTTTTATCATCTCTACATTGGCTACCCGTCAAATTTCGCATTGATTACAAAATAATGCTATTGACGTATAAAGCCCTTAATGGATTAGCGCCCAGTTATCTATCAAACCTCCTAACACGGTACAACCCCACACGCACTTTAAGATCTCAAAACTCTGGACTTCTAGTAGTTCCTAGAATAGCAAAGAGCACTAAAGGCGGTAGAGCGTTCTCACATTTAGCCCCTAAACTCTGGAATAGCCTCCCTGACACCAACTCCACTCTTCTACCAATACTCATCCCGAGGCTCCCGGAGGCCCTGCCCACCAGCTCCTCACCCCAACAACCAGACTCATCAGGAGAAGATCCGACGCCGGGAGGCTCGCCACCAGCCCTCAACCTAACAAACAGATTCTCCTGGAGATGTTCCGGCCCCCCTGGACCTACACCGAACACAGTCATCTTCTGGTTATACTATATTATCTGTTTATGTTTATATTATTATATCATCTGTTTATACTACATTATCTGTTCATACTACCAGATCATATGTTTATACCATAGTTTATCACACTGCTGTTGTTACCCAAATGAGGATGGGTTTCCATTTTGAGTCCGGGTCCTCTCAAGGTTTCTTCCAAAAGGGAGTTTTCCTTGCCACAATCGCCCCAGGCTTGCTCATCAGGGACATGTACACGACTTAGTAATTAATTTCTTTTAACTTTGTTGAGTTTGAACTTGTTGGTTTACTGTAAAGCTGCTTTGAGACAATGTCTGTTGTGAAAAGCGCTATATAAATAAAACGAACTTGAACTTGAACTTGAACTTGAACTTGAACTTGAACCTTCAATCGTAATCCGCTCATACAAGGTGTCAAAGCGGTGGCCCTTTGCATCAATCGGTACCCAGGAAGCAGCTCGCGCGTTTCCCAAATCCATCTTCCCTTTTCAGAGTCAAAGGCTTATGGTGCCGGTGCACGCTTCCAGCGCCGTCTGGGAAGATTGCGGGGTACGCCCTAGAATTGAGCAAATTCAATGATCTCGACGCATGTTTTTGCTCCAGTGGAGTAAACCGGAGAAAACCCGCTCACGAGAATGAGCAAGTTCCTTTTGGAAGAGCCCCGGCTGGCCTCGAACCAGCAACCTTCTCACCAAAAGAGGAACAGCGATACCCGGCATGCCACTCGCAACAAATCATCTGCAATGTATTCACGTGAGAAAAATGAGATGGAGAAAAAAACAAAACAAACAACGGACAAGCCTCTGTCACCCAAAAGCCCGTCGCTGACACAGCTACACCGGCGTGATGCTGATGACGAGTCCCACCTCGACTCATCATGGTCAAAATGTAAAGTGCCCTCGCATTGGTTACGTACTCAATGGCATTGAGCACCTAACAAATGTTCTAAGGCATGCGCTGTAATGAATATCGAAACACACATGCGCGATGACATGCGCTGTCTTTTAAACAGAGTCTGCTTTTACTTGTTCCTTTAGATTCTCCTGG
>SRMA01027213.1:94740-377669 GCA_007224835.1 Danionella cerebrum | reverse complement strand
TGAGAGAGAACAGGAAGTTGCATCACAGCAGGAAGTTACAGGTTTCTTCAATAAAGCAGCACAACTAAGCTTACAGCTGCTCCCTCAGGGTCTTCCCCTCCCCTGAATGCAGCATGACATTTGAATTGTTAGCGTCTTCAGTGTTTACAGTTAAATAAAGCAGCGTTTAATGTTAAAACTTGCTTCCAGAGTCTTCTATAATGGGTTTTGATTAATATGTTAACATGGCATTTTAGTTTCTCTAAAAACTATTTTCTAGCACCAACTAATATTTTCAAGATGTCTAAAAGTTTTTTTTGGGTAGGGGGGTGCATTTCATGGTTGGGCACAAAGCACCAGAAGAAATTAGATACATGGATGGACTCCAGGAAATAAAACATTAAATTAAATATTGCTACTAATAAACAAATTATCAACTATAAGTAAGCATAGAATGGCTGAAACATTAACAAGCCATTTACAAACAATGTGGTTAAAAGAAAAATATCTGGCCATTTATATAATGTGGAATCGTGGCCCAGGGGTGGCGATGATGTCACTGTAGGGCTCATCCTGCCTCAGCTCCACAGCTTGCTGCTTCTTCAGCACCAGAAAGCTGTAAAACTTAGCCGCCGCTTGTTTCTTGTTGTTGTTTTGGCACAGTTCCAACAAGCTAATGGATTCTGCACCGGTCTTAGCAATGACTCTCTGGAAAAGTAACCGTATGTATGGAGATATAAAATACCTAAACATGGAATGGGACAGATAGGGATTTCATCCAGACCTGTAAACCATGGAGCATCTGCTGCGTCCTCTTGTTCCACCTCCTCTCCTCCTGATCTTGGTCTCCACTCTGCCCCTCTTCCTCCTTTTAAGCACAAAATAGGATTCAATGGTTTAAAGTAAGATTAAAAAATAGAAATATTCAAGTGAGAAGAGCGGAACTCAAAAGTGCAATCTTCTAGCGAAAACCGTTGTTTAGCAATATACATATACATGATGATGATGATGATATATATTCCTACTTACCTCATCTTCCTCATCGTCATCTTTCTTCTCTTTGCTCTTCTCTCCAATAAGGTCCAGGTCAGGAATGAGCTGGGCAATACTTGTGGGTTCTTCAGGGGGAAGATCCACTGGCTGGATGCTCATGTGCCGTGTGGATACGATGGAAGAGCGATCATCCTCCAGCATCTGAGAGAGCAGATCACTCAAAATGTGATGGAATTTACAAAAATTCTCTTTCTTTCTCTCTGTTTAAGGCTCCCTAGAGACCTTTTTTCTAATTTAGCCACTAGCAATAAGAATGCTTTTAAATAGATATTTTTTGTTAAAAAAATCTTACAGGTAAAGGGGGCTCTTCATCATGAGCCTTGCGTTTCAGTCCACGGGGTCCAGACGGAGGAGGCATGGCAGAATCGTCCAGAGTGGTGCGACTGCCCTCCACCACTGAAGCCTGCAGGACACTGGGCTCCTCCAGGATGGTCTGGTCTGCAAACAAATCCATTAACTAAATACTGAGGCACTGGTGTATAAAGCATCCGTTTTCAGTTTTAAAAACATTTCTAAGAAGACATTGAATGAAATGTAAGACCCATTCACACAGGGGACAAATAGGCGGAATCTGTAAAATTTCAGAAAAATGACATTTGTGTCTAATGGTGAAGAATTGGAAACCCGGCAGTTATTTTTGACCCAAACTCAAGATTCCTGCAGTTTTACCTATGATGTCTCTCTGCTGGTTCAAAGCCTCTTCTCGTGGAACTTCAGGGTTCTCCAGGTCTTTGAGGAACTCATCCAAGCTGTCTGCTTCTCCACCCTTCCTCCTCTTTCTCAGCTCATCGGGCACTAGAGGAGTCAGGCAGCGAGTGAACATCTACAGGATGAACGATACCATAAAAGATTTCAGTGTTTTATTCAGAACAGTACATTCTACAACTTTTAATAACCTCTTTATACTATGTCTGAAGATTTTTCATTACATCAAATCTCAACCAATCAGAGAGCAGAGCAATATCAGGTTGCCCCCATCTAAGAGAGATTGTGCAGATTAACAGGGAAAAACCTTGAAGATGCCATTTTCTTTTTTAAAATTGGAAAATGGATATAATTGGACCTCCACGGACAATGGAAGCACATTTGTACCAGGTTAAAAAATGTCTTAAAGAACGAAATGGCTTAAAAAGAAAACAAGGTGACTTAAAAAGTAAACATTTTGCAAAGTCTAAATTTTGAAATCAAAGTTTAGGGTTAGGGTTGAGTTAGGTGACTTTTTATCTCAAAATTTCAACTTTGTATTTCAAAATTTAAACTTTTAATCTCAAAATTTTGACTTGCGTGTCTTAAAATATTGACTTTTTAAGCCATTTATTTTAATGAGTCCGGTCCATGAGCTCTATAAAAAGCCATATCAAACGAGTTTCACTAAATAATTTTTTGGGGCTTTTTATGCTTTTCTTAAAAGTATTTAGACAAGATGAGAAGTGGGAAGAGAGTGGGAAGCACTGCAAATGACAATGGGTGCAGGATTCAAACCCACATATCCGGCACACTGCCCACTATACCACAGGGTCGGAACAATAAATGAAATCTTTAAATTCTCAATAAAATCTCAAATACGTTTATATGTTTTTATAATATATATATCGGCAAAATAAAAACTATTTGGCTTAATGCAACATCTACTGGATAATCCACCTAAAACCAATGTGAGGTCAATTGGTGTAGCCAATTAGTTTACAGGGATTAAAAGGAGACCTTGACGGTTGAAGACCAGTAAATAAATTTGGACAGGATGCTGGGATTACATAGCAACTCTTCTTGATAGAAGCTTTTCCATGGAGTTTCAGATCCAACCAGGAGGCATGGGATGCAAGGTGATATTGCTGGACAAATTTCTGAAATGTGTTATGATGGTGGCAAACCTTAAGCAGTCGGCTGTTCCAGAGAGGCTGCGCAGGTAGAGAAAAGAGCTTCTCCACCCCTCCCGTCTCCTTCCACATCATCAGCTTCTTGGTGGGAGGAGCCAGATCCAGTGTGGTCACAATATCTGAGTAGTCACTCAGCTGCGCACGAATGGTCTTACTGTCCAGCTCCTTCACGCTGTCCACAATCAGCTTCCTCTTCCTTTTTGCCTTGGTTTCCTTTACTATTGAGATAAATCCGTAGAAATGACTAGATGAGATGGAGAAGCATCCTCTCGTCTCAGGGACTTGGTTACTGGCTGGAGTACTGGCTATGACTCCTTTTTGAGTAAATGTTGTGTAAGATATTGTTCATGCTTTCAAGAGTTTCCTTCGGTCAGTTACTGTTAAAAAGTGTACCACTGACTCCTAATGTAGTCCGTGAGTAGGTTTGACTGTGAATGTTGAGTGAATGGAAAATACGTACATTTATCAGTACTTTGTTTCACTGTTTCATTTACTTAAATCATATTCAATACTCTTTTTTTCCGTTCAAAATACAGATTTAGATCTTTGATGATTAAATGAAGTACAAAAATGAACCAACTACAGGGTTTAAGTTTGCTCCTAAAATATTGACCTGTGATGTCAATTGGCTCCAGAGCAAAAGCCTCCTCTTCGTTATGGACAAGGGTGGTCTGCTCCGTCTGGTCTGTCATAGTGGGAAGGGGTTCAACAGGTCCCGAATCAGGACTGTCTGGTCCTCCTGCAGCTATTGAACAAAATGACAAAGTCCAGTTGTCAGGCAATTTTTATTCACAAAATCACATCGTCAAGTAAAATGTTTTGATCATTAATACTGTATAAATAGAGTGCTATACTACATATTAAAGCACCATGGGTTTATACATTTATTAATAACTGTAACATTTGAAAATCTATATTGAATGACGCACCAATTACTTCCAATAGAAAATTAATAGGCCTCAAACAAGGCCCTCTGTAATCATCTCTCTCTGTCCCATTTTCTTTCTCTCAAATAAAAACTATTATTTAAGAAAGGCCTGTTGCTATGGAAACATGGAAATAGTTCCTAATCTCAACCAATCTTTAAGTTCCAACTGTTTTCTCCAAGGAAATCTCCTGTAAAGGGGTTCAGATGTCTGTCCTTTGTTCACTTTACATGTTCAAACATAATTAATCAAAACATAATTGTTTCAAAGCTTCAATTTAAAACAATCACAATGTTTACCAATGTTCTCAATAAATATAGAACATCCACCATTAATAACTTCCAACACACTTTAAATAAAACAAAACACTACTTAGAGACGGCTTCGGTCTTGAGTGGATTTTACCTTGCACATGAAATAAACCTGATCAGGTTTAATAATAAACCTTGTTGGTTGTCGCAGCACTCCAGGAACAAGGTTGCCTACCTTTGCCCACGGAGTACCCCATTAATAATTAAGTCTACTTTCAACCTGGGGTTTACAAGAATGTTTTAACATGTCCATACAGTATCAATGAGCTCTTACGTGAAAGGTTGTCAAAATCATCATCATCATCTCCACCGTGATCTTGAGGCATCATAACACCCTCAGTGATGGCAGGAGGGTCATCAAAAATCCCTCCACCATCCTCGTTGCTGAGCAGCTTGTCCACTGCAGGAACAGAACTCTGTAGGCTCAGTTTCAATACATGGATTGGTTTGGGAATGTTAATAAAAACTCAAACCTCTTGGAATCTCTTGAGGTACCAAACACTGAGTGACTATTTATTTATGTGTTTTTTTCTGCATCCCTCACCCAGCATGCCTCCTTCTGTGCTCTCCATCGGATTGTCTCCGAAGTCGTCTTTGTATTGATCGTATTCCAAATGATTGTTCGATTTGTCTGCAATCTGACCACTGCCCGACTCTGACTCCAGAAGCAGGTTTGAGGAAGCGGATGCTCCATGTATGATGTCCACTTCAAATGCTCCTTCCTCCCGCATCATCTCCCGGTCATCCATGCCAAAGTCAGCTGGCAAGTGCAAATAATCACAGAAATAAAAACAACGATTATCTTCAAGAGTATTCTGCTCTGGATTGAGACGTAGGGCATATCTATGAACAGATAGGGGGATGATTAGGGCTCTGTTAAGTCTCTACATTAAAATGGAAACTAAAACTACAAATTTACAATTTCCTGTAATAAATCTCCTTTAAAAATGTTGTTTGTGGCAATGCTTGATATAATTTGTTTGGTACACCACAATATTTTTTTATTTATTTTTTTTTTTAATATTTTTTCATGGCATTCCACAAATTGTACAAAAAATGGCATTCCCAATATTAAATGTTGTCAAAAAACTGAGAACAAACTACATTTGCTTTTATATACAAAATCAAAAGGTCATCCGCTATCAAACCTAATAAACTGGTGTGTGCAGAGACTTAGTGATGCAATGGAAATATTGCATATCTTCCTTAATTAATAACAAATCCAGAAAAACAACAAATTTAAAACAGGAATGTAACATTTACTGTCCTTTTAATCACATCTTTAATTCCTTGCAGTTATCTTGGTCATGTGACCTATGATATAACAGCATCTGAATTTAATCTTCCACCCCTGCTAGATACGACAGCACTCTATATGGTATATCTCTAAGAGAATAATCAATATGTATGTTTAACATTTGCGCCATATACAAACTTAAAACAAATTATGTATGCAATTCAGAGGATTCCTCATAATTATTTGATCATCAATTTAATAAGTGTATTTCCAGTATATTTTATGTTTGTAAACCTTTTTGTAAACTATTTATAAACAACAAATGCTCAGCAAAATTATAATATCAATGCAATGTGCATTGTTTATGGCAGTGGTTCTCAAAGTGGGGGGCACGCCCGGCAGGGGGGGGGGTGCAGATCATCAAAGAAAAGAACAAAAAAATAAACAGCAAAAAGACGTAGAGCACATGTGTCAAACTCAAGGCCCGCGGGCCAGATGTGGCCCGCCGTGTAATCTAATGTGGCCCGCGAGAGCTTAAAAGTTTTGAGTGTCAAAAAAAAAAAAAAAAGAAAACGAAAAAAAAAGAAAAACTACATTTCCCACAATTTGGCTATGGTAGCCGCAACGATGTTTTGGGCTTTCCGCATCCATACTCACGAGTGAAAACTGCAGAGCTGCCAACTCACACATTGAACGTAAGACTCACGCATTTGAGTGATCTCTCACGCCACACCTCCGATTTCTGACGCTAAAATAAATTTCAATATGCGAAATGGGCGCAGCTAATATTTCATCTGTGATCTGTTTCTTGATGATAAAAGATGATTATCGATATGCATCGTCTTCAGTCTGTGAGGGTTTTTTTCGCTAAACAAATTACAAAAATGCTCTATTTCTTAATTCACTTGAACAGTTTGATCCTTCATTATTGGAGTTATGTGGGTTTTCATAAGCTGACAAAAACCAAAAGGATTTATATTAGAACAATAAGCATACAATTGTTTCAATGAGACTGAATTGTCACTTGAATAAGTTATAAATAATGAGTTATTTAACATTAAGGAGTAGTTACATGTATTTTATATTAAAATAATAATTAATTAATTATTAAATAATTATTATTTTTCAACTGGGGCGGCCCAGATTCTTTTAAAGGTTTAAAGTGGGGCAGGACGAAAAAGTTTGAGAACCACTGGTTTATGGCATTGAATAAAGCATTTTAAGGAAATCCCATAACTGGACGGAAATGCAACCTATTGGGCCTTGAACGTTCGCTATATGAAGTGAAGAGGATTTATAGTATACTGCTGCCATACCAAAATCATTCTCTTGGAGAAGACTGATGTTTCCCACTTCTTCTCTCATGGTGATCTCCTCCACACGAGATTGATTCAGGGTGAACTGCTGAGCAACATCAATGTCACTGCAATTCAGAAAACACAGCTCCTTCAAAACTCAGACAGCATTTATAATATTTTGTCGATTTTTCACATAGAACTGATGCGGTAAACAGGTCTGAGGGGCTCTGTCGTGAAAGAAAACTCATCCCAGATTTAATATGGGATCATTCCGAGACTGAGGATATAGTAATACTCAACACACCATCACCAAAACATTAAATAAATCCAAAATA
Source organism: Danionella cerebrum (assembly GCA_007224835.1). NCBI lineage: Eukaryota > Metazoa > Chordata > Actinopteri > Cypriniformes > Danionidae > Danionella > Danionella cerebrum. Next base: position 370,653 of record SRMA01027213.1, on the reverse strand, counting down.
AGAGCTTTACAGAGGAAGCTCCACAAAATCAAAGGTAGCTAAGATAACGTTCCACATACTCAAGGTCAGGAAGAGGTTGGTCAAAGTCATGAAACTCTTCAGGTAAGGTGATGGCGTTGTATGCAGCTTCACGGTTTTCTTCCGGGAGGTCGACCACACCTGGAATAAACACACTATAAGCCTCAAATATCTGCTTTAGTTGACAATAAACATTTTTTGCACTCCATTTGACACTTACCTGGGCGAAATGCCATTTTAATCTTAATAAAAGCTTCATTGCAGTCTGCCAGGAGGTACTTGGCTTTTCTGTGGTATATCCTCACTACGCCCAGAAGTAAGTGACCAGACGTGCGCAGAGCCATTTTTACCTATCACGTGAAAAGTAACTGGAATTGTGTTACAGAGCTCGTTAATCATGTCAATCTGAACTAATTTATGAAGTGATTTTATAAACACTTTGATTAGTAAAAGCAGCAACCTACTGCTCTCGCCAAGCAACAATAATACATCAAATTAACACTAGAGACCAAAAGCAATTCCAATAAACGATGCCTAGTAAAATGCATGGCCGTAGACTAGCAATGAGTAGACTGGACTTTTTTGGTCATTTTCAATTAAATGGGATATATACTGCCAAGATGGCACAAGCAAAATTAGTTCACCTTAGCTTCAAAAGAACTCTACGGAAAACAACATCTGTCAGAAATCTGCTTTGTGAGTTTAGGGGGAAAACATGACAACAACTGAACTATTACACAACTCAAATGAGAACATTTTAATAACTTATTAGCTTTAGTCACTAAAATCAGTTAAAAAGTAAAACATAACTGTGTATGCTCTATTGTTAATTCAAATGATCGCCTGCTCCTTTCTAAAGGGAAAAGCTTTTGCCAAGTGGATTACTGAACTGTCTGTAAAGCAACGTTCTGCGCAGCACTATCTGAGTTCTTCTTTGGTTCATTCATAATATTTAACATTGCACATAAAAATTAAGTTTAATGGAATTTTAATATTGCTGCAATATGAATGTAGCCTTCTTTTTAAGCAAGCTGGGTACCACAGAGTAGAGGATTTGTAAGTTTAGGACTTATCATAAGCACAGATTACTTTACTTGTTCAATTTCACAAACAAATTACTTATTGAAATTTTTAAAAATCTGAAATTTTCTGAAATATGCTTTAATTACTTGTAGAACTAAACACGTTATTCAAAAAGCCCCTTAGTTTAAATGACTTAAAAAGAATCAAATGTGGTATTAGTCAAAATACCTGACATGAAGAAGTTATAACAACGGTTTTGTAAACAGCTGTTTTAATCATCTTGTGCACAACAGAAATCCAGAATTAAAATGTCAGAAACTGGGCTGACAGCATGATTTCAGGAGTATCATCGCACCTTGGGAGAGATGATGCTCTCCACGCTGCTCTCTAGATTGCACTCAAACACATGAGCTTTGGTCAACTTCTTGTCCCAGTGGGCCGCCAGCCAGATTTTGGCTAGCGGCCCACGTTTGCTGAGGACGAAGTGTGCATAAAACATTGTCCCTGAACCGTCTCACACTGAGGTGGAGGTGGACGCTCGGCCTGTAGAGGAAAATCAAACTGGTGTTACTAAAACAGCAATAATCAATGTTTTTTGTGGTCAAGCCTTACTAGTGTACTACAAAGGAATTCAAAGAGATCACTCACTAAACAAAGCTACACCCATCGATAGAAACTAAAACTACCTGAATTATATTAAGGGGTGTTTTTTTTATAGTAATAGATGTTTATTTTGTATTTTGCAAAAATATGTAAACAATAAAGCACGACTCCTTGTGGAAACTAACAATACAAACAAAATGGCTGCTGTGCCCAATGTGACAACATCTCCTCCTGTTCTTTAGCACTAATAAAACTGTTATGCACCTCAGACCCAAGTGTAGTGAAGTAAGTGGAACAACATAGTACCTGAAAGTGAAAATAGAGCAGTGTGAATAAAAGAACTAACGAGGAGTAACTAGGAGAAGGTGACAGAATGAGGAGCAGGTGTAACAAAAACCTAGAATGAGGTTTAAAGAAAGAGCAGAAACCATGTCTATTTAACTAGGAAATTAATACTGAAACACTTGTGGTTTACATATTAAAAATAAAACAAAATAAAATGTTTGAATCCATCAGATGTGTGTAAAAGCCAGGGATTCTTCTATAAAATATTGAATAGTAAAGGCAACGGAAAAGACTAGCCACACTAATGTACCCTTGTAAAAGAATTTTCCCAACAATTATTTTGTCTATTAAATAAATATACACTGAACATATAGGCAAAATGTGTGTGTGACACATGGTCTGATTCAATACATAAACAATAACTTTTTATTTTAATCCTTGTAATCAGTGTACAAGAATGTTAAGATCAATGGAAAGCCAATCATGCAACGCCAAACGACGGACTGTGACATATTGGAGCTAATGAGCAAATTATAGGTCTGTTGCTATGAGATCAACATCTGTCTGATTCTCCAACTGCCATGTAGGAATTGTAGGGAAACATAAAAATCGATTCAAACAACCCGATTATTGAAACACGTCTAACCACCGAGATTGGGTCTTACAGAGCGACTGTGACTGGCTATGTAACGTAATGGGCAGTTAGAGATATGGTTGTGGGTTATGGTTGTGATGCATGCGTTTAGATGCTTTTAACGTATGAATGTGAACGTTCACGATTGTTCGTACTTACAGAGAGCAGTCCTCCTACCGTTGCTTTCCGTTTTTAGGGTACCGCATCAGTGTACCTTTCCCGCTCTCCTCCCACTGCACAGTAATACTAAAACAAACAAAATGGCGCCGCCCCCTCCCTGGTACTGCTCCTGTTAAAGAAACTGATGCTCTATTCTTGATGGAAAAAAACTCAAAACTTCATCACACTTATACATTAAACTAACCATAGCTATATTTTTTTTTTTATAAACAAAGCGTTGCATTAAAAGATTGTATTACTCTCTCTATTAAACGATAGAAAAGGTAAACTTTTATAATCATCTTAAAATTCGTTTAGCTCATTTTGTATATTAAGCAAATTGTTAAGGGAAAGTTTATATTATTTCAATGTTTTTTCCTCGAAAACCTGTATATAAAGATATTTTTAAATGGTACATGCAAATGGTAGAATACAGAAATTTTCTCCAGATCACGTGACATCTTGGTTACTTGTATAACCCATGTTCATTCATTAATTTTCCAACTCGTTTGTTCCCGTTTTGGGGTCACGGGGGTCTGCCAGTGCACATTGGGCAAGAGGCAGGAGTACACCCTGGACAGGTCGTCAGTCCAGCGCAGGGCAACATTCACTCACACCTTCATACCTAAGGGGAATTTAGATGATTCAATTAACCTAGTCACATGTTTTTGGAATTGTGGGGGAAACCGTAGTGACCGGAGGAAACCCACGCAAGCACATGGAATGTGAGTGACTTTCAGTCACTTGGACATTTAATTCGACTATAACAACCATTTGAAAACATCACAACGAAGGTCTTTTTGTGCGTACACTAAACATAAAGCATAATCAAACCTGCACAAGTTTCTCCTTCTACCCCAGGCACCAGGTTCAAGACCTTATCCTTAACAATGAAGTCAATTCCATTCCTCAAGATAAAAAACAACCTGTATTTTGAAATATGGCTGAAATATAAGTGGTGCAGCCTTTGACCATTTCATGGAGGGGTGTGTATGAGACCTGAAGATGCAACACCATTGGAATAAGTTGTGTTGGCACCAGTAAACCACTTCGTTGCAACAACTAAGAGGGCATCTGGGGAACTGCTCTCCATCGAAAGGATATGAGCCTGGTTCACCCATTGATGGAGCTCCTGGACCTCCAATAGTGGACATTGTGCAGCCAAGGGACAGATCTCAGTGTGAAATTAGTCACTGTATGCAATGTTCTTACCTGGTATGCAAGGCTGAAGCAGTTTGGAGCACCCCTGAGTAAGCCTTCACCATAAACGCAGAGGAGACCTTCCCTGTTTGGAGGCAATCGGTTGTTTCCTTCAAGCAGCAGCTCTACCCAGGCACAAGTGCACAGCTATAACTGTATAGGTATCCCCTAGTTGCTCCACCATTGAGGGTAGAGAGGGGCAAAGAGTTTGAACATCTTAATGACAAGGGTGCCTTTCAGAATTTTGTGAACTACTACATAATGACTTTAATCACGATTAACTAAGAATTGAGCACTTTTCGTTGTGACATGTTTTTAGTTAATGTCCAATAAATTGCATGGCATTTTATCAGGGAGAAATAGCACACAATTACGGAATTACAATAAATGGGCAATATTAAATTCTATATGATTATAGGATAAGACATGGCTAATGTAGGCTTAAGTAAAAACAATAAATTATTCTTTATATTAAAAAAAAGGATAAAAGGAAAGGTAGAAAAAAGAAATAGCACACAAAAAAGATCTTCATAGTTACCATTGCAGCTTGTAGCCAGCAGATGGTGGGTTCGCTCCATGGCAGGACGCGGAAAAGCACTCTGCAGTGGATGGATGAAGAAAGAGCAGAATAAAAGAAGTTCTTGATGCATCTTGATCTTTTCTTATTACACTTTGTTCTGCAGATTTTTCCATTTCTCACAGACCTATTACTAACATCCTTTACAAGTTTCTGTTTAAAAAGTTGCAGTTTCTCTTCACTCTGAAAAATAAGATAACACAAGAACAAATCGATAAATGTCTCAGTCTTAAAATCTGTGGGGATTTTTGTCCCATGTGCCTGTCCTTTGCTATGGGACCTGGAAGGTAGACTGGACCTGGTTCAACACATATGGAAGAGTCTTTTTCAGTTTTTTTCTCCATGCAAGGGGTTTCCCCTTCCGATATTTTATCATTTATAGATTTAAACAAATACACAAACCATTTACCAAGTCTAATGTCATGTAGCCCAATGAACATAGCCTTGTTGTGAAATAAAGGTAAAGATCTTTCGTTGTTTGGTTATTCTGAACCAAGTGTTTCTTCCCTTCACAAAAAGACAATACTGCAACCCCTCAAAGCATTTTGCATAAATCTTGCATGCTCTGGGGAAAGAATGAGGGCAGTCTTTTCTTACACATCACCTTTAGAACAAGGAGCTTCTTCCGTCTGATAGTGTGAATTTCCATAACTCGTCCATGACAGCCTTATTCCTTACCTTTAATTGGAAATGATCATGACTCTCCTTTGCCCTGCATTGATTTCAGCACAGAATGAGACGTCCATCAAATCAGGACAGGAAGCACGTCTTCACCCAGAGAAAAGTGACCTTCAGGTACAACAGAAGAAACTGTTCTCTGTTGCAGAGCTTCGCTTACAGTCCTGTTAAAAAAGCCCTACGATCAGTTATAGGATGGAACTTTGGATCATAAAAAAATCCAGAATCAGTGGGTTTTTATGTTCTGCTTAGCTTTGCATTTTAAAGTTGACGCATAGACCTTTCTGAAACCTCTGCAACAAAACACAAAGGTGGCATACTACGCTACCAAAGCCAAAATGATTTAGACATTCTGTTTTAAAGAGTATCATTTGTATCCTTTAAGCCTATCCCGCATTTTATGTGTTTCGTAAAGATGTCACTTCACAGTATAGAGGAAAATTTACTCTATTCAAAAACCATTTGTTCCAGTTTTAATTCGTTTCTTCTTTTTGAGTTCCCCTTTCTCTAAATATGTGCATGAAAATTATGTCTTTTATTTGTATTTGCCTTGTGTCATACCGGATGGTAAACTTCTTGTGAATTAATTACTCTGCCACTGAGTTATTTTAACTCTATTCAGTGAAAGACCAAATGTTCTCTGAATAGAGTTAAATTTACTCTGAACATCAGGTTCAAATGACAATGTTATAATAGAAATGATGTCTATCTGAACAAATAACAAGGTCACCTTTTAATAACTCAATACTACTGTCGGGATGTTTCTCAGTCTCTTGCTGCTCAAAGCTCTTATTGTGGGATTTTGGTTGTAAAAAAAACTGGTTTGAAAAAGTTTTTACTGCTCTGTGGACAATTTAAATAGAAGTAGTCAGTGAAGGAGCTGGATCCTTATAGAAGTGTGTCTAGATCTTGACTGGAATAGCAAAGATGAACAAATGGTAAATGAGACCAGAGTACGCGTTGTCATTTTTGGATGAGTCGTGTGTTTAAACGGCCTCCTGGATAGAGGATGGATTGCTGGGGCGTGGGGTGTTTAATCAGGCCTCAGAGCATCTCATCAGCACATGCAGAGAAGCATGGAGACAGATGCAGAGGAGAAGCTCAAACACAGTCGAGCATCTGCACTGTTGCTCTTGAGCAGCCAAGAGTGCTCTCGCAATCTGAGTCTGCAGTAGCGGGAAATGAGAACAACAGCGCAGGATCTGCAGGAGTGCAGCTCACCATAACCAGGAGCTTTTCTCATCTGGTCTGAACTCAACAATACAAATGGATTCAGAGAATGCTAAAAATACCTTTTTGTTTGGATATCTCTGCTAATTCCTTTTCGTAACTTCAATATACAACACTGCTATCAGTGGATTTGTTGTGGATTGTTTTAAAGTTGACATCCCGATCAAGAAGAACAACATTGTCCCAGTGGTAAATGCACAAATCTAAGTCTTTTCTCCAACAATGTTTTATAAATACGAGTGGAATTGCTTGGGATTTACAATCAGTTTCAGACTCACAAAGCTTCTGAGATTGATTCTTTTGCACAAAAAAAGATCCATGTCATTTGTTCACGATTCATCTCAGGCTGTTTTGCTCTTACAAACAGGTGAAGTGCGCCCCCGGTGAGAGATAAAAAGCCAGAAAGAAACTGATTTTAGGTCGAAAGTGAACAAGTGCACTGGTTTTCACATTTCCTTTTGCTTTTTTCCTATTAAGTCTATGATTCTTTCCGGCTTTAAAGCATTTTATGCTCGAAGCACTATACAAAACGCTGCGGTGTCATCTCCCGGTTTACCACGCCAAAGGAGAACTTTTACCAGCAACCTTGATCTTACAGCTGGCGTGAAATGATGTAGAAAGAGCTAAATTGCTGGTTAAACTCAGAGAGAGCTCAGGCCTAGAGAAAAATGTGTTCATGGAGAGATGAAAGAGGGGAAATGAATCCCTGCTCCACTGTGAACAGAGGGAAACTGGGAGATGATGGGATTAAATCCCTCCAAACTTCAGGTTTTCTCCACTCGAAGATGGAAATAATGCAAGTTTACACCCGAGGGTTAGGGGATAGTTCACCTAAAATTAAAATGGACATTTACTGTCCTGCCACATTCCCCAATAGAAAAAAGAAGATAACGAATGAAACATTTCTCTTTATTCTCCCCCAGAATCCCAGCATTCATCACACGAGGCAGGAAAGAACAACCTGAATCATAAAATCTTCAAAAATACTCAAAAACCTAAATAAATCAAAGCTAAAACACATTTTGCATCTAATCTTTCTTGTAGTAAACAATGAAAAGACATAGTCACTCATTAGAAAAGGAATTAGCCTTTTAATCTTACATTGCATTGAAAATTTACATAATAGTTTCATACATTTTACAAATAATTTCTTCATAAAAATATATTTCTTTACAAAACCTTTTTTTTTATCCTTTTTAACCCTCTTTTTATATCTTTTGAATGCATTTTCGTTGGAGGACTACCCAGCTGTACTGCAAATCTTCTGGTCATTCCAAAAGTGTCCTTTTTTAATTAGAAAGGATCTCTTTTATTGCAGTCAGTAATAGCAAAAGCAGTTAGCGGCTGGCAGAGGGGCTCAGGAACATCTTGGGCACTGGAGAAAAAAACCCACATTTTGGACAGGAGAGTGAAAATGAAAAGAGTGGTGGAGTTGACGATGAGGAGTGGACGTGAGGAAGCAGCAGACCTGGGTCTCATGGTTTTTTTGGTAGGCACTGTGTAAAAATCTGCCATGGTTAAAAACGAATCACAGGTAAAAAAAAAAAAAATCAATCGATGACGTGCAAGACTGCACATCTGTATGGCTGAGCGCTAGGAAAACAACTGAAAAAAGTTCAATCCAAAAGAGAGAGAAAAGATTCATGGTTCCCATGGTACAGAGTGATTAAATGATTACTCAGAGTAAAAGTGGGATGAAAACTTCTCAGTTGCGGGACAGCTGGTATTTTTGCAAATATAACTAAGAAAAAACAGGCAGCTTTTTTTAATTTACTTTAAATTTCTTTATAAAGTTTAGGTTTAGGTGAGGAATCGTTCTGTGATAGGGCGGTCAACACATTCGGCTGCCACAGGAGAACATCAGCTCTTGCACACCTAAAGCTTATAATATAAAATATTATAAATATTAGTGATTTTTGATTAAGTGCTTATCCAATTCTCATTATCCACTTTTAAAAATTCATCAGTGGTTTAAAGTTAAGACTTTCCTCGTATTTCAGGAAATTGAACCATAGTAAAGTTTGATGGATTCAAACAAACATAAAGTATTTGATATTTAGGGGTGATGTGAGGTAATGAATGTAAAGAAATCCTACTCGTCATTCTGGATTCACCTGCAAAACAGCTGCCAACACCACCATTACATTTACTGGCTATCCCACAACTCATAAAAATGTCTAAAACACTTAATTACTGTGTCACATGGGAACCATTCACAGGTTGGTTTGTAACATTTTGGCACTCGAGGACAGTGATGTCAGCATTACTTGAAGTCTGAAGGGTTAATTCTGTCATCACATCTCTCTCTCTCATTCTGTATATTCAGTCTCTCCTCATGTTCTCTCCGTGTTCTCGTGATGAGATGGTGAGTACTTCAGAAGGCACTGGAATGAATCTCACAGCTTGGAGGCCTCGAACGTATGACAGACTATGTCTGACCCTGATTAGTTTGACTAAATATACAACGGAAACCCCACAGAACATTTGGTTACCCAATAATTCTCACTCTTTACTCTTTAAAATATATAGTTTTAATAGAAGACTATAAAGTAAATTTAATCTCTTTGGACATCTGAGTCAATATTTTCTATCTATGAATTACAATGAATCTAAAATACTTGAAATCAGGAGGAGCAAAATAGGAATAAACTATGATAATGGTCCTCTATGTATGCCAGGACAGTAGGTGGCGATATATGCTTAAAAAAACATTAAGGCCATGTGCAAAAATGCTTCTAGAGTCCAAAGAGGACAAATCACATTTATAACTTAAATAATTCAACAAACGTACAGTTACAAAAACCATGCTCTTTTAAAACTTGTTAGGTGAACCAGTCACACATAAAAAAATGAGAGATTGCATTATCATTAATTTTCCACAAGAGTTAAGTGCGTAACAAAACAGGGTCAGACAAAACTAGAAACATCTTTCTGAGGCCATATGTACACGATCAATACAGTGTCATTATTTTGTTTCCACTATACTATATCTTATTTAAGAAACATGCATTTAGTTGTCGTGTAAGCGTTTTATATAAAAGATTGCGGTATAAATGTGAATTCCATTTTATATAAATCTGGATATTACAGTAATATAAGAATGGCAGGATGTTAGAAAGATGACATAATTTCAGTTGCGTTTCCCAAGTACAAAAGGAGCTCGAATGGAAAACAGAAGAAAAAAATGTTTCTTCAGGCTTCAGTTTAAAATGCTGACACACGTCCTGGAAAACATACACACAGTTCACTCTTTATTTCATAAAAGCTCATTAAAAACACTTTTCACACATCGATACTTTTCTCTTCTCTGATCTCAATGATTTAGAAACACCACAACATCCAAGCACAAAGATGACTGGTGATACGAAAGAGGTAGATCACCCTTAAGAATAAAACAAGCAGTTCATCTTAAACCCTTTCAACCATCAATTAAGTCGTAATTCTTTAGAAGAATGTGTAAGAAGATTCTTGGCTGAAGTCGAGGTTTTTGGTCAACTGCAAAAAGTTTACCAACACTTTAAGAAGCAATAAAATTAATATCTGTGTTTTTTTCCAGTTGATGCCATTTTTTATACATTGATACGTAACATTTGTGGATCAGCTGGAGAACATTAATAATAGCTACATGGCTGAAGTTCGATGGCTGTGCACAAACTCCGATGTTGACTTGCAAAATGCCATTTACAAGTATTTGTTAATAGAATGGTTGCAAGGTAGAAGTTGGAGTTCAGAAAATTTGGTTGCTAGGATAAACAGTTTGGTTGCTAGGGAGGCAGTAGTATTTTTATGTTGTTATTATGATTAGCATAAACAAACCCCAATTTCTCAATGATGTTTCATCTTGAAGACATCCACGTTTCATTTATTTGACCATTTATCAAGGGTCATTATAAGTCAATGGAAAATATTGAACCCCTTCTAGAGCCTGGGATTCAAAAATATTTTTGCACAGTGGTTGGTACGTTTTTGGCTCCACAAGTGTGAATTTTCCATGAGTTTATCAGCTTGAGTTATAGTTTTACAAAGTTTGACCCCATGTTAATTCAATAGAAAATTTCCCACATTGTGAGCAATTTTTCAGAATTCCTTTAGTGGTTCCAGCCTGAAAAGAATTAGCTCGGATACATTGACAAAGTTGGGTGAGTAGGAGGAAGGAGGTGCATTTAGAATCTTTTGTCCAAAATGAAAGGCTAATAACAATATGTTGGCAATATGTTTACAAAGCCACATAATGAAGCCTGTGGTAATCTGATACTTTAATGATGAGGACGAAACTATGTTTAATAACATCTTGGCTTACACTGTACCGTTTCTTGCATAGACTGATCTCTTTAGAGCTACAGTGCTGATAATTAAGCAAAATCGTTTCGATAAATGCATGTTTTCAGAGTCATATTTGGGTCACTTTGCATCTTATTACACTTCCAGCTTTTTACAGTGACGACCTTCGTGGCAATAAGTTTAATTCATGGCATAATTTTAATATTAGGAAGCGGTGGTCTTTTAAATCTTGTTCTTTTACTAGGTCAGTTAAGACTTTACTTTCAAAATGTGTGAATCAAATCCATGATTTAAATATAAAGAGTAACTAATAAATAGTAATATAAACAGTAGCCCGAAGTTTAGCCTATGCCCAGATTGTTGTCCATTTAGCTGCAATAGCAGTTTTAAGCAAGTTAGGAGACGGCTAAATAGAGCTTCTCAGATTACCACGCACAAGTTTTCCCTGTCTCTGTCTGAATATGCTTCTTAACCTTCAAAGTGCACATTAAATGTGATTTGTGCATGCCAAGAACCACAATTTCAGCTAAAAACGTTCCGTAAGATGCATTGATGGCCTGTAGATGAACAGCTGCATTTTAATTTCAGGTGCACCTCCCCTTCAAGAACAGAAGCTACTGGGATGATTGTGACGGTGGATAAAATCCTGTCTGAAAGATGTAAATCTCTATAAACTCTTAACAGCATCGTTCTCTTTGCCTCTCTTTGTGGTAATACTGTATATAGCACAAAAATATAGGTGGTGAACGCTCCTCATATATATGCAAGTAGATTTACAGATTCCCCTAAAAAAATACCCAGTCAGCTGTGAAGAAGAAAAAGCACTCACAGAGTGTGAATAAGGTAGTAGAAGGATCCCTTCATGTCTTCAGTCACGAAGAAGCTTTTCAGGAGGAGTCTTCAAAACAAAAACTATAAAAAATTCCCCAAGACAAACGTTTTCTTATTTCTGACATGTCCTCGTCGGACGCTCGAGATCGAACGCTTCCTGAAGAGTGTGCTTTTAAATCTAAGAGGAAGAGCTTGACTTCCTCTCTGAGTCTCAGACGAATCCGTCCATGACATTAATGCGATTGTATCCGTCTCGTTTTCAAAACAAAGCCAAACTTTTCGATAAACCTCTCCGAATAACACATGTTCCCATGTCAGACTGAGTGGATTATACCATTGTGCAGACCGTGTTGAGATTGGGGTCGAAGCGGACGGCTTTGCCCTCCACAGACTTGGCGTTGGTGTTGTACATAGGGTTTTCGAAAGCCGCCTGTCCATTGTTGTTCTCGTGAACCGAGCAGCCCGTGTACTGGGTTTTCGGCGTTGTCCTGTTGAGCGGAAATCAGAACAGTTGCTTTGTTTAAGTTTTGTTAAGGTCATTTGTCTTCAAATCTCACACGCTATACAAAAATAAGATCTGAGTTTTATCATGAATGCTAACTTTTCAAAATCCTTGGAGTTTTTTCATGGATAAGATTTATAGAAAGTGATATCACTGACCATTTTTAGACTTTGATGCCTATACATCGATGCATCTTTTGTCATTTCTCACGAACCCACCACCAGATGTTTATCAAAATACATATAATGTGTTTAATTATTTTATCTCCATCAGAAAAGAGAAACTAGTGAAATATCAAAGTGAGATTGAAAAGTGTTTGATTTGACCGTGCAAGCCTTTAGCCCTGTACACACTGCTTGATGAATGTGAGCAAATTTAGATTTTAAGCTCATATGTGACTCAGTTCGGATTTGATGATCTTTGATCCTGTAAACTTGAAAAAAACAAATGCATCTAGAAATTTTGAAATCAGAATCAGGTCAGTCTAAATGAATGGAGCAAATAAGATTTTCTGATGGATCAACACTAAGCTGATATGCTAAGACTCTTGAAGCTACAAATTCCTTTGAAGGCTTCATCACTATTGGTAAATTGGACTGTCTAGACTCATTCTCACCACTGAGTTCTATAAACTCCTCCGTCTGCTCCCTGCAACAAAATATCTCGAACCATAAGTCAACATAAGTCATATCACGTTAGCATTATTAATGTCATGTTTTAAAAAGAAAACTATGATGGCATGATTAATGACGTCATCTGGGAAGTGCGCGTGGAAGTGTGACCGGTTCAAATAACAAAAAAATGGTGAAACACCGACGAGAGAATTCATGTGGCTATTTAATTAGTAACTTATAGTTTGTGAAGGTAATCATTAAGGATATTTCACGTACATGAATCTTGTCCACTTCATAGACATAAACAATGTGAAAAAATTCTGATATTGGCATTTTGGCCACAAACAACGCAGTTTTTATACAATAAAAAAAATCTGCTTTAGGTTTTTCACACACAACAAGCCTTGTGTTGTGAGGAGATGCCGGAAATGGTGTACTCACCTCTGCTTGTAGAGATAGAACCCGAAGCCTGCAAATATCAGGGCAAAAAAAGGCACAAGGATTGCTATGGCCACAGAGCTACTATTTGTACCATGCGGAGGATTCTGGGAATTATTACTTTCTGACATATTCAAACCTGGAAGAGAACGAGAAACACCTTCAGTTCCTTAGAGCAAGTCAATATCCATTACATTGTGTGCTAATTTTATTGACTTGCTTTATATGTAAATACGACATTATATTGCATCATTATTATCGGAAATGGCAAGTAAAAAAAGATCACATAAAAATTCACATAATGCAATGTTTCATTGTAGTCCATAAATATTATTGTCATTCTAAAAATAACAAACTAGAAACAATTGAAAAAACAATTATATATACACACACACACACACAATCGCACACGCGCACACACATACAGTATATATTACACGGATCTCTTTGTGAAAAATTGCTTGTTTTTCAAATAACTTTGGATAAAAGAAACTTTCATATAGTTGTAAGCAGCACTTTTACAAAACATGAGTAAAAAGCTTATTGTTTCATTTTTTTGATAGACTTGATGTTGATGTGTTAAAGCTTTAATAATGTTGCTTGAAATTTGGGGATCACTTACCAAGTCTTTGTAGACCAAACTGGCCGAAGTCTTTACCCTGTATGAAGCCTTGAAAGACATATGTGGATCCGTCAGGTTCAGCAGAGACCTGGGAGTCATCAAAGAGTTGAATCATGATTAATCACAAAGCTTTATTTAATACTTACATTTCAGAATTCTTATTTTTCTTTATATGTTTCAGCTACAAATAGTACAGTATACAAACATTTCAACAATATAAATATCTGTCTCCAAACTGAAATCTGAAAAGCACAAGAGAACGTACGAATCCATCAAGTGTCCAGTGCTCTTCAGTGATCTTGCTGAGTGTGGAGGGCGAGGAGGCTCTGACATGATACACCAGCAACATCAGTCGTGCTTCCTGACTCTTATAGACTCCTTTTGCAGACAACAGAAAACCATTTTGTTTTTGAGTATGAAAAAGGACATCATTGGGAATTTATGAACCACTCAAAACAGCCTTTTATTTGAATTTGAGCACAACTGCAAAGTAATTCTAAAAATGTGTAAACTGTACACATTTCGCTTTTGGAGGGAAGCAAACTTTGTGAACCGATCGAATGAAAAATGGTCCTAAAACTCAAAGTAGAACCAGAGATACCACCACGGCGTCAAATCAATCATAAAACTCCTCTTGAGTCTGCCTTGGAAATACATTTTGACGCTTCTCTTTTTAATTCTTCATTGGCTTTCATGAAGACTGTTTGTGTTTCACTTTGTCAAACTTTTCCTTATCTTACTTTCGTCTTGCCTGACCTATGCCTGCTTGGCTTGCCTTTATCTGACATGGTCTTTGTCTAACTCTCCCATTCTTGCCCATTCTTTTGCATTGACTATCCTGTGTTTATTTGTTTCAATAAATTAGGTTTATTTATTTGAATTTCCTTGCATTTTGGTATGCTTTGACTCATTGTCTTGTATTGTTTTTGTACTGTATACAAGTGTTTTGCATTTAAGTTTGCCTCTCCTAGAGGAAGCCTGCATTGCCTTTCACTCATCTGGCATTTTTAGACTCACCGTGGCTTTGTCAGGCCTTGTCTTCATCTACTATGACCTAGATCTAGCCATGCTTTTCTCTTTCCAGGACTTTAAATAGCCCCACATTGTTTCTGTCTCACCTAGAAATGGTCTATTTTCATATATTTGATTATTTTCATTGTGTGTGAGTGTGAACTATTAGAACTATTCGCTATTAGGAAGACCCTGTGCACATATTTGCTAACTTTGAGCTGATGTAAATGCGATGCTATAACATGATTGTAGAGTAAACAGACCTGAAAGCAGGAGCTCCATGTTGCTGCTCAGTAAAGTGACGTTCACTCTCCCTGTGCTCATATTAAAGCTTGTGATGCTCAGAGTCATTGGTTGCTTTCTTCCCTTAAAATTGTATGAGCCCTTCCAGATGTAGTTTGGGGCAAAAACGTCATCCGGTACTGTGAGAAGAAACACACAAATGTTTTTACCCAAATTATTTTAGAATATCTATCATTTATTTGGAGTTTAACACCAAGTAAAGTCTTGAAATCTCAACAGAATCTAGTCAAATGAAATAATGCTGGTATCTATAAGAACAAAGGTTTGTTTCTCCATGTTTACACAGCGAGGACCATCTAAAATGAAACCTCATTTAATTATAGCACAGCACGTACCATTTAGCTTCGGACTTGGTGTTCCTGGGACAGGTTTAACAGGCTTTTCAGATAATTTGGAGCCAGCTGGGACAAAAACATTAAAGAACAAAAAAAAAAAAAAATTAAATGACCCTTAAAGATCCAATCTAAACCATTTCCGATTCTATGTAATGGTACATAACATAACATTCATAACATGATGCATTATTTACCTCGACACAGTGGCATCTTGCCAGTCCAGGTTCCATCAGATCTGCAGACACGGTGTTCAGATCCTCCGGACAGGAAGAACCCTGCCTGGCATGTGTAGATGAGCGTGAAACCATAAGAGGGCAGATCCATGCCCACAACTTCCACATGAGGAGGACTATCTGGTTGCTTACAGCTGTGAGCTACAAAAGAGACAAAAACCCGGGTGAAGATAAAAAACTACTCATTTTGGCTACACTCTTATATTTAACAAAAATAAACCTAACCAAACATTTCACTCAACAAACTTAACCGATTTGCTTTCTCAACCAACAAAGCACTCAACTAATTGCCCACCCAACCAACAATCATCCAACAAACCAACGAAAAGAAACCCTGACTTAACTACCACAAAATCAAACACTCAACCCCCCGCCCCCAACAAAACTCAACCATCCACTTCTCCAACCATGTTTTAAACTCTTCAACAAACCCCCCACACAACCAATAACCCTCTCAAGCAACCCCCCACTAACATCAAACACAACAAGCCACATACTTGTACCAACCACTCAAACAACCACCCTTTCCATGAACACTCAACCAAACATCTACTCAATAAACCCACATAAGAACTGACATACTCAACCAGCTAAGGATCAGCATCCTGATCAGAACCAGAAAATATGAATATATTACAATAATACTAAGTAAAAATCTGTATACTGACTTTAAGAGAAAATTAAAACAATTTCAAAGTGAAGAACCAGCTTCCTAGTAATTTTCACTGCTTTCTCGCCTTCTCTGACTTCGAGGAACTCTCTATGGTTTTAAATCGCTTTACTTTACATTGAATATGCAATTATTTAATTACCACGTTGTATGAAATGCCAGATAAAAATCAACTTTGGCCTCTTATTCTTAGCACTGAATTGCAAAAGTGATGAAGTTTGAACTTTTCCCACAGCACACCACACTCCTTTAGAAAGAATCGGTTCTGGGTCTCTCAGTAGCTGACACTGGCATGTTCCTGTGCCCAAAAGCAGCTGGCAGATGGTTATGTATGATGGCAGACAGCTCTTAAAGGAGCCTGTCTCTGTTACCTGTCACCGCACAGATCAAACGCAAGCCAATGCTCGTTCAATCACGGTAGTGGCTTGGGACTTTGATCAAAAGTAGTCGAGATTGAGGATTGGGCTCCTGCATCGGACCCCCTTCTTTCATCCACCACTTTGATAAAGGTTTCAATCCCCAGAGTCATATCAATAGTACAGGCACCAGAGAAAAGAGCATGATCACACAAAGACAAATAAAACCGAGGCAGTGAATGGCTCTTGATTTCCTTTTCAGTCACAGTTCTCTGCCTTTAGGTGTGTATCGATTTAAACTTTTAAGTTCTGGTACGGAATTGTTTCTTAAAAAACGACTAAATAACTCATATTTTAGAATATATCTATTACACGCATAAAAACAGAGAAAAAAGGAGGGGTGACAATAATTTATGTTATTAACTTTGTGGCAAATCTCATGCAAAATGTGGTTGTTTCAAATTTTGAGCTCCATTTCTTACAGTGCTTTGTTTTCTGTCAGCAGCTACCTTTTGCACCTTTATATTTGTCAGTGTGCTGTTGGATTATATTTATGAGTGTTCCCTTCTATAAATGTCTGGATTAGCTTGTGTTGAGACTTACGAATGCACTCAGGCTGAGTCCCACTCCAGGTAAGATCCGCTTGACAGAGGCGTGTGGTTGAACCTTGCAGCAGATGTCCCGGCTGACACTGGAATGATACCATACTTCCAACCTAAGACACAGACACATCACGGTAAGGGATTGTCGACTCCTGAAAATATTTCAGATAAAATTGCTTATCTGCACCATTTGCAACTGTTTTTATTATTTATGATCCCAGTTTTGCTCAAACTATACCATGAATAACATCATTAAGGTTGCATGCAGATTTTATATATATATAAAATATATGTACCAATGTATTTTATGTACCAATTAAAGTAAAATGCTATATTACTAAGCAAAACAAAAATCACTGTAAAGGCCTAAAAGAAATATAACTCAGGCTACTATCTGCACACGCTCACCAAAAGGCAGATAGTTCAAATAGATACTGGTCTCAAATTCTGTGATAGAAGTACTGTGGAATGCAACCAATAAGTTGAAACATTTGGAAATCTTACATTTTATATATAATAAATCTTTTATTCTCAGTCTGTGAGTTTTAAACACTCTTCCTCTCCTCTTCCTTTGCTCCCCTCTCTGCTTCCTTCATAGATTATACTCAGGTTCATCTCCACTTCTGCTAAGTTGATTTTTCAGCAATTTTTTCAAGTGCTTCTGTGCTGCTATTACTTCCATGCATATATTTCAGCGCTAACCATGTTTGGAGTGGGAAAGCCTTGAGAGGTCTCAATAACATTTTGAAGTGGTGTGAGGCAATGAAGGGGCTACAGTGAGTAGTTTGTCTGAAGTGGGTTCACGAAAGGCATGATTAATCCGTCTTTTTTGAGTTTGCACATAAAACAAAACTTGAGGATGAATTTTGATTTTTAAAAAGGGGAAACAATCAATTCAATTACTCTACTTCTCATCAATAAATTAATCTGTAAACCGTAATACTCATCTCACAATCTGAATAGGAGCTTAATTCATACATTTCACATTTAAAAATACAAAATTCGTGATTTTTTTTAAATAAAAAAAAAAAATATTTATTTCAGCTCGCTACATAACTGTATTTATGTATTAAGCTCTTTTTGCTGTGTTTAGATTTTTGTCAGATTTTTTCTATCCACCCTAGATACTTTGGAAATTCTGCTTTTATGAGCTTATAAAGATAAGAAAAAAATAATAAGATTAAGTAACTCTGTTTTCTGGGGTTTCATAGTGAATTCCATGACAGTAGCAATAACGATCAAAGTTTGTAATAAAGATTCTTCTGTGATCCGGGATACTCTGGAAGTGCACCTACAGTAAACTTAATTAAAGATATACACTGATGTTTACAGGCTCCACACTGGCTTCCTTTACACTAATACCTAGTAGAACACAAATCTTATATGAACAATAAAAGCAAACAGGGAACAATAAAGTCTAAAATAAATATAAACTAAGATAAACCTTCATTGCACTGATTAATGGCAGAACATTGACAGAGTAAGGATTTCAGACAAAACAACATAAAAAAAACTCATATTTCAACTGGAACCACCATTATCTTCTCCACAAGAAGCTTATTACTTAAAAAGTATTTTAAAATGTAAATACATATATTTTGGGGGTTGTTAATGTAACATGTTTAAGACATTTTAAGACAATTTAAAACTCTAGAAATTAAAACCATTGCCATGTCATGATCGTATAATGTAAACATGTTATAAAAGTGGATGGATGGATTGATGGTCCTGTAAAAGCCATTCAAGTAAGTACATCCTGACCAATAGGGGCACCCTTTAAATACTTGCTAATAGCAGCAAACAGATTTGCTTAATGCTAAGCTGCTATAGGTCCCTTAATAAAAGGTAAATGAAAACACAAGCATACACTCACTGGCCACTTTATAAGGTACCCCTTGCTAGTACCAGGTTGAACCCCCTTTGCCTTCAGAATGTTGCTCAGGGTTGAACCTCAGTTGTATAGCGCGTTTATTCGAGCAACTACTCCCTTTCCATCACCCTAACCAGTTGTTTACTCTCTGTGGACATCCTCCAGGCAGGTTCCTCCACACAACTGCCACTCACACTCTCTGTAAACCCTAGAGATGGCTGTGCATGAAAATCCCAGTAGACCATCCGTTTTTGAAATACTTGCCGGCTGTCTGGCACCAACAAACAATCCATGTTCAAAGTCACTTACATCTCCTTTCATCCGAACTTGTTGGCTACAGTAACATGGCTACAGTAAATACACAGAGTTGCAGCTAAGTGATTGGTTAATTGGCAATAAAAGAGTGTCCATGAGCACAAAAAGTTACTCTACTGTGTGCAGTAACCTTGAAGCCGAAGGTCCGGTTGAGAGAGCCGTATCTTGGCATCCCAGGATTCTCACAGCTGGTGCGAGTTGGTTCTGGGGAAGCAAATATTGTTAGTTTATATTCGTTTCTTACACAACTCTTCAAGGATGGCCCTAACTGCTTAGTAAATCCTTGCAATGGAATATCAAACATTGGGTTATTTTCCCATTAATCAAGGTCCTTTCCATTAAATGATTTAATGATTTAGCCATCTTGAGTGCTCATGGGGGGACTATTTCAACGTCCTTCATGTGCCCGGAGACATCCCTCAGATTTTCAACTGATGCTTATGGGCCTGTGTGTTTATGTAAGTGCCGCAGTAGTGTCGTAAGGCTTGACTTTTTTTTCTGCACTTCTATCTTCAAGTGTTCAGAGACTCGGCAGGGGGCAGTGTTGCTCCAGGACTACACACACTGCCCTGTGATTGGGATGTAGAGCACATTTCAGAGCTGACGCAGAGAGCCTTGATTCAATGCAGCCGTGCAAACGACAGGACGACCAGCATGTGCGTCTTACACAACCAACAGCTTTTCATGCCAATTTTTAGCTTCCATTACTGAGTCAGCACACAGAAAATATATGACTGCTTATGTTGCTTAGGAAAAGCTAAAAGTAGAACCAAATAAATGTTTAGAAATCTTTAGCTATGTCTACATCAAGTGTTTTTATGATTTCTTCTCTCTTTTTCTAAATACTTTTTTGATTGTAGCATCTGCAGTTTGACCTGGTGGAGGACGATTGGTTACAGATCTGGTGGTTAATTTCTATTTTGTTGCTGGTTGATTAATAATGGGGTAGTAATAATTGGGGTAGTAGACTAGAGAATCTGATGATTTATTGGCAATTTGGGGACCTCCACATCAGTTGATGGTTTTGGCAAAACGTTGCATATTTGTGAAACGATTGAAGGTTTGAGGATCTAGCAATTATCCAAGAGTCGATTTACTTGTGGTCTACAGATAAGTCGACAGATGTGAATTTATCGATGAATTTTTACTGATAGTTTGTGGAAATACTTTGTTAGTTGTATCTGTGCTTTTGTGAATCTACAGATTACTGATGGTTTGGTGTTTAATATGTTAAAGATCTGGGGATCTCCAAGGTATTGAATTGGAAGGGTTTCCTTATTACAATTAAACTGAAATATCTCCCACTAAGTCCCCCAAATAACCGTAATAAAACAGATCGCTATTAAACTCTAGTTATTAAAATAGAATTAACTGATTTCATAACGCAATATTTTATTTAAAAAGTCATAAAAACTCCAGCCAGATCACAAGTATTCCACTGAAAGTCAGTCAACTTTTATTTCCTGTATTATGTATTCAATTTAGCAACCACCTGCAGCATGGGCAACATCAGTACAATCAGAGACATGTGCACGCTAGAGAGTGTATACTCACATAAAACATGTATTTTATGAGTATAGTGATTTTATTCAAGCCTTATTCCTAGAAATTTTATTTGAATTTCATTATGTAATTCAAGTTGCATCAAAACATCATGAAATGAACAGTGAAAAAGCATCGATATCAAAGTAGATGCAGTGATATTGTATAAGAAAACCACCTTTTTGCTGTTTTCTCAGCAGGAATATAACACTGGCTGAGTCCTGAAATAATTTTAGTGTTTTAAAGCCTCTGAATGCTTCATGCTCTTGGCCACTAATGGTGCATTACAGAACAGACTGAAGTCAGCACAAATCCGTCCTCCCTAAAAATCGACCTGTGTTTAATGTTGCTTAGATCATAGTTATATTTTTAGGATGGGTCTGGCCGCTTGTAAATTTTATGCTTAAATCTTTTTCCAAGGTGATGAATTTTTAAATGTATGGAGTTAAATTTGTGCCAAATTTTTACAAACAAATCCACAATTTTTGCAAACATACGCAAAATTAAAATAAGTTTGACTGAAAAATAAACAGAAAGCAGTAGGAGTGAGGAGTGCTACTAAATGCTAATACATCAAGTTTTCCACATATGTTGGTAATAATCTGAGGGAAATTAACAAAAAAATCTGAATTGCAGATACAAATGTACAGCTTTGGACCGAGTAACACAAATAGACTGATAGTGCCATCTGTTGTCTTGGACCCAATTCTATTTGTGAGAAAATCATGCTTTTATACCAAGCTCGATGCTAAATTTGTGCCAAATTCTACCAAGTTGCATGTTTATGAAAATTGAATTATGCGTGCATGAATTTTTGCCTTTTTGTTTGTTTGTAAGAGTTTTTGCAAAGCAGATTGTGTTTGTTTGGAAAACAATGCTTGATTTGTTGGTAAACTGATTAGTAAATTTGACTCCTTATAGATGAGCCACATTTGAAACCAGCAAGCAAACTGCAGAGGAAATACCATTTTAGTCAATGACAGCATTACATTCGATGAATTTTTTTTCTCCCAGTGCACATTTTATTGTATAATCTTAGGATTATTTAAGATAGTTCTTTGATTTAAGGTCTGTCCTAATGGACAGTGATACAGCATTAAATAAAATTCAGAGATTAGAAATCTGCAAGCATCTTTATCATCGAGGGGTTAATGAAAGAATGTAAGGAAGAGCACTTCCTGTTTGCTTAATCTGGTCAGAAGTTTTGCTTCAAACATCACTTTCTACTGAATCAACTCAATCAGAGATTAGTGCTCACAATGAAAAGCTCAAAAGCATTTAGCTGAAGCAGCTGCAGATAAATCAATGCCCTCCTACAGCCCTGGCAGTGCCACAGAAGCAGACCTGATGGTGTAAACCAGAATTATGATCTAGAGAACAAGAGAAAGGTGACCAAGGACAGGCGAAGAGAGAGAAAATTACATTTCGGTTTGATGGGTGACAATGAGATCTGCTACCAAGCTGAGTTTTTGTTCAAAACTATACTCTCAGAATCACTGGGGCTCAAATATTACAAACCTTATTACCCCGCGGCTGATTAGTAAAATCGATTTCATGTAATATTTAATTTAAGTGCAGTTTTTAATATAGATTAAGCACATTTTACACATGATTTAAACTTTAAGAAAGCAAGAGAATCCTTTGTTATGGCCTGATTTTCTGTATTTTCATCTATGACTAGTTTGCTAATATTGCTTAGTGGTAGTAAGGGGCATAATTTCAGTATTTTTTTCCTTTGTTTTCTTTCACAACTGTCTGTTTTTTCCAGCACCATGATAGGAGAAATTAAAAAATGAAATCTCTGAACTCTAACATTCACGGTCACTTCCCATTACGTTCTCATGACAGTCATATTTAATTGCAAACAGTTGTTTGGAGTTCCTAATTGCATGGAGTTTTTATAGATTTTGGTAAAACCTTAACAGTGCCAGAGGGTGCTTTCATTTGAAACGCTCATATTAGTTATGAAGAGTTTTAACAGAAAGGTTCCCATTCATTTTCTCTCCCTTAGTACAAGCTATGTTGGTTTTTTCATAAACTATACCAACATTATTTACCTGATCAAACCTCAGACTATTTTTTCCCAGACCTCATTAAATACATTAATGATTGTTCTTAATTGAGTGAGAATTTCAGCAAAGGGTCCAGACTTTGAGAGGAGTCAGCCAGAGATTAGGATCAGCTCTGATCAGGCTTTCAGACTGATGGTTAGAGCACTGAGCCGATAGAAGATGGCAGCCGTGGCCTCGAAGCAGGAGCAATCATTCAGCTCTTTCAACTGAGGCTCATTTTAAAGCCTCCAGGACTCAATGAAAGAGACAACAGCGTAAATTAAGTGTTTAAAAATGCCAATACATATTTATTCACCGCAGCATTTGATAAAGCCTGCCCCGCTGACTGTAAAGCAGTTAAACAACTAATTATCGTTTTTATTGATGCACGTTTTCACCCTAAGTTTAGTTCAAATGAATTAGGACTCTGTAGTTTTCTAGCTGACTATGGTCCCGGCTGCTTTTAAGATCCTCTTGTTTAGTTCTGATCACTGAAACTCACCAGGTACGACCGTGTCCTGCAGAGTTTAGCTCCAAGTTGCCTCAGCACACCTGCCTGGCCTTAGCTAGCTGCTTCATGTGTGTTTGCTCAAGGTTGGAGATCAACTCTGCAGGACCTCGGCCCTCCAGGACCACAATTGGTGACCCGTGTGTTCTATGAGATGGGAAATTATTTTTGGTTTAAACGTAACAACAATTATCTCCTCCTAGAACAAGAACATCTTGTAGGCCCATCCCTACCTTGTGAAGTTCTACAGCTTAGACAGCTCTTTGGCCATGGGCATGGAGGAGATTTTGGAATCTGATTGCTGGCTTCTGTGGATTCTAGGTTAATAGGCTCCCAATGCGTGATTGATATCGATCAATGTTTTGTTTTAATGGTTTTAACTGGACATCCGTCACTTGTTATCTTATTGGGCGATGTAGCCATCTTAGAAATTAACCAACTTTTTGAGGCAAAATTTTGGACCAACCCAAAAACGCTTTGTGCTATGGAGGTCAAAAATGCATCAAATCACTAAACTCATAGTGTATTTCTGGATTTACAAAATTCAATCATGCAGTTGGTAGTATTTGTATTTCTGGGTAATGGAATTTTCGATCTTGTATTTTCCCTGAAATTTGCTTGGCGATTTCAAATCAAATGTACAAATAAATCCAGTGCTTTTTCAAGCAAACACAATCTGTTCTGAAGCATTGAAAAATCTCTTTTAATGTTAAAATGGTGGCCATTTTAGATTTTCCTTAAACAAACTCATTGCTAAAAGTTCTGATGGGATTCGAGAAGGTGTTGTCAGGATAATGGATTTACCTATGCAGCGAGGCTGGTATCCACTCCAGGTGCCATCTGCCTGGCAGAAACGTGTGGTGCTGCCCACAGGGATGTAGGGAGCCAGGCAGCTGAACGACACTTCAGACTGGAAGATGAAGCTGCGCCCTTCCCTCAAACCGAAAGCAGGGACGCCAGGGTCACCACAGAACTTTGCTGTGTGGAGAAAAGAGCCACCAAATTGATTCCAAACTTAATGAAACACATCAATAAAGATTAAAGTGATCAGAAATATTTGATATACACTGCTGAGACATATTGAGAACAATTTGGTTAAAGTCCTAATCTGAAGGCAGAGCACAGTGAGGAAAGACCCAAGGTCTGTGATGAACAGTCACTTCGCCTCTGTCACCGTCAGACAAGCAACGGCTCTCTGAGGAGAAAAATCAATCGCTTGCTGACGTCACCTTCACGCCGATTCATCACAAATACCCTGCGTCTGAGATCCAGCACTACAAACTTGACTTTTCTTGATGAATTATAGATACGCTGTCATGATATAAAATACAAATGGAAAAGAAGAAGAGGGAAAAATCAGTAGCCAGAAACAAAGACAGAAGAATGCTTTCTTTCGATAGAAAATATTTTTTTCAATTCTTTTGTTCCATGTGAGGGCTAAAACAAGGATACCTTGGTGAGAGCTCTGCTTTTTAAACTTTTAAATCTCAACATCTAGACTGGAGCTTGTTCAACTTGCTGTTGAAAAGTGACACGCTGAAACACAGGGAAACGAACTCTCCAAATGATGGAGATTTTCAACATAATAATAAAAATCAGCAAAATTATTAGTTTACCTGAAGCATTTAGTTGACATGTTTTTATGCTGTTTGAAGCAACAAGAAAATAAGTAGTAATAGACAAAAATTTGGCATTTACATCTCATTCATCATCTAATTAATGTCTCATTAGCGCTGTTTGAAGCAAACTACAAAACTAATGGATACAATTGAAAATGTTAATCAGCCGTAACATCAATTCAGTTTTACATTCAGAATGTTTCTTACCTTGCATTGTTTTAATCCAAAGTGACTTCACAGAATAAACTCTTTGTATCAGTTTGCTTTGAATCCACAATCCGCAAACCAAACAAAAAACCCACAACAAAGCAAAAAAAGCCAAAAAGCCAAGCAAAACAAAATGAAGAAAAGCAAAAACAAAACAAACCCAAAGCAAAGCAAAAAAACAACAACAAAAAAACTAAATAAAGCTAAACAAAAAAGCAAAGCAAAGTAAAATAAATAAAATAAATAAATAAAAAATATATTATACGAGAAACCGTGAACAGCATAGGCAGAACAAATGCTAAATCATTTGAAACCATTAATCTAATCTACAGGTCTTTAAGGTTTAAAAAGAAAAGAATTCCCCCATCTCCGCAGTAGGAGTCACTTTGATTTATATGAACATGAATAATTTCATGTAGCACTTACGCAGACACTGGGGCACCTCTCCGCTCCAGGTGCCGTTGCCAACACAAGTTAGGATGGCAGGGAAGGAGAGTTCGTACCCAGGGGAGCAGCTGTAGCTTACACTGGTGCCCCATTCAAAGTCCCGTCCCTCTAAGAGCCCACTGGAGATTGATGGGGGGGCCATGCATGTCACCGCTGCAAACAACCAAAATATACTTCAGCAGAATTAAGACTTTATAAAACAACAATGACATCGACACAGTTTCCTTCTGTCTTCCAACCAGTGTGTGCTGGGATATGCACAAGGAGACCCCCGTGACACTATCTAGAACTCAATGGCAGCTAACCAACATAAAATATAGAACAAATTTCAAACACTACCATCAAGAATCCTCCAATTCAAACACATTAAACTGAACAGAGGGAAGACAAGTCACCAATCTATGCTGGAAGTGTTAGCTTTAGCAGGTTGAGAGATTAATTGCTGCTGTTAACTCTCCAGAAGTGTCTGAATGCTAGATCTGTCTTCCTGGCCCCATCCTTTCCAATAACTGCCCCCGGAGCCCTGAAAGGTGTGTGTCTTCGTGGGTTAGTGTGTGTGAGAGCGCTCTTCCTCAGCAGCCCTGTGAATCCATCACACTCTGGCCGACAGGAAGCCGATGCCTCTCTCACACGGCCACTCATGATGACACATACCGGCTCTGATGCTGCAACATCCCGGTGCACCGCTCACTCACACAAACACACACTAGCAAAGCACTGGCAATCAATGCTCACAAAACCCTTCACACTTGCTAATAATTAGGTTTGTTGGCTAGGACTGGGTCTCGGTTCACCGAATTGATTCAATGTGCTGCTAGAAACATTTCTCAGAGATGCTGCAATTTTGACACAGGAGCATCAAACATTAGACTCACAGAAGATTTGTTGGTTAAACAAAGTTGATGTGAATCTGCAGTTTAATCACGTCACAGCACCAGAGACTGAGTTTAGTGAAGCCAAAAGGACGTTTCACACCTGCCAATTAAAACCTGGATCAGTTTTTCCCAAAGTACAGCATGTATATTTTCACCAGAGGTGGAAAGTAGAGAATTACATTTACTTGCGCTACTTTAATAGAGTTCTTCTACCTTTTAAACTAGATTTTAATATCTCTACTTTTACTTATGTAATACACTTCTCTTCATTTTAAATTGATTGCTTCCTAGCACGAATCTGAGAGTCTCTGGCAAGAATCTGTAGAAACTTTAATCTCCAAAAGGCTCCTCTTTCTGTGAAGATGCTTTGAGGCATCTGCATAAAAGTATTATAGAAGCACATTTGGGTACATTTTTTACATTTCATTTAGGCAGGTTCTCACTGAAGTAGATGTTCTTTTTCCTCCCCTGGACCTATTTGAATTTGTTTTTAATGATAGTCATTTTTAACCCTGCATGTGCCAATCACAGCGGCTGTTGCTCAATGGCTCAATTAAGAAGGAATGACGCGACCCACCAATTGTTCAAATTTGATTTGGCTAGCACTGTGGCCTCCGAGTTAGAAGATTGTCTGTTCAAGGCTCACCGGTGACCTTCCTGGAAGGAGTTTGCAAGTTCTCCCCGTGCTTGTGTGGGTTTCCTCCGGGTACTCCGGTTTCCCCCACATTCCCAAAAACATGCGGTAGGTAATAATGTAAATGTGTGATTAACTAAATGTGTGATGGAACCAAATGTCCATGATGACCCCGAAAGATGAATGAATGAATGAATATAATGTGTAGGTTTTAAAAAACTTTTGATATTTTTGGATTTAAACGACACAAGAGATACATAAATTGCAAGATAATTCAAATTACAATGTGAAGTTTCATTTTATATATCCCAAATGGAGCTATCAGTACTATCTAGTGGTGAAAAGAAGGGATAACTCCTGAGATATGGCTTGTTTTTTTAAAGATCTGGCACAAAAAAAGCACAATGGCACAAAAGTTGGAACTTTATGAGAGGTTTAGGAGCGGTTCGCCTGTTTTGTGATAATTTTCGCATTCATTTTGACTTGACTGCTATTTTTGGAGAAAAAAAAGAAGCAAAGGTTGTTTTAGAAAAAGGATATAAAGTATTGCCACAAAAGCTGTTTTAATTTGTTCTTGATGACTTTGACTGTATGTTTTGGGTCATTGTCTTGTTGCAGAATTCATTTGTTTTCTTGGCGAACCACTGCGTGTATGATATTCAATGCTACCCATTTCTTTGTATTCCTTTAAAAGAGCTTCAACAGTACATTTTAATCTCCAGTCTGCTTTGAAATCTGTGTTAGGGAGAGACCTTGTTGGTGCTGTATAAC
Source organism: Danionella cerebrum (assembly GCA_007224835.1). Classification (NCBI taxonomy): domain Eukaryota; kingdom Metazoa; phylum Chordata; class Actinopteri; order Cypriniformes; family Danionidae; genus Danionella; species Danionella cerebrum. The sequence continues at coordinate 342,609 of SRMA01027213.1, read as the reverse complement.
TACCTTGGGTTTTTGTTCCTGTGCTCAGTCGAGCATGACAAGAAACTGTTTCTCAACCTCACCTTGGTAGCAGTGCTTGGTTGTTCCTCACCCAGTTTAAGCCTCCTACACAACTGTTACTCTTTCTGTTCAAGACCGGTTTACAACCTTCGTGTAAATTTGATTATCATTGTGAAAATTGGTGGATCATATACTTGACTATAACCCTACAAAATCCCTGCAAAGTGAATTAACACTGGTTTAAAGGCAAATGGCAGTAACACCAAACATTCATTTGATTTTGGTTTTGTACATTTACAAAAATAGGCAATCATTATTTATTTATCTGAAAGCATTTTTTTGCCTACAGCGTGTTTTCACACATTTTCTGCACAGTACTGTATGTTAAGACGTTTCCTTATTTAACTTATGTTGATTTTGTGTTCTGATATATTTGAGATGCACCTCAAATGAACACCAGAGAAGTTCAGGCCAAGAAGAACAAGTTGAGCACCACTGAGAGATGTTGGCACAACATGTCCTTTAGGAGTCAAGAGGAGGCACTACTTTTGGGATAAATGAGATGTCTCTCTCTATCAGAAACAGCTTAGCAAAATGGCAAGCAGAGGCCAGGGCATAGCTCAGGATCACAAATGCGATGTCCAAAACAGAAATTCCATTTCATATCACTTGATATATTCAATAGCAGTCAATCTCCTGGCAGTGAGAAGACGACATAAGACATTTTTGAAATTAATTACGGCAAATACAAGGGCTCATAGGTCAGAGCTGATTAGAATACCAGAGACAACAAAGCCCTGAGGGTCGAGCTCTCCATCTATAAATGTGTTTGTGTTTCAGTGATGAGACTCTCATTTTTCAAGCAGCGTGATTGGTTGATAAACATGAATGTTTGCCTCAATCGTACAAGGCACGATCACTTACCGGCGTGTATAAACATTGCAGCTCTTTAAGACATCAATCAGAGGAGCATCTGTGTGTTGAATGCTCACACGAATCAAGCCAGATATATATCAGAGATGTGTATCCTCATGTCTAAGCTCCTGGAGGATATAATCTCACTTGATTTTGTGGAGGAAGTACTGGAGTTAGAGAATAAAGTGTGCTACTCTTTTTAAGGTCAAGGATGGCAAATCATTACCCAGTCAGCAAACGTACGTTTTACCATTTTTGTGACAAACTGCTTAAGACTAATATTGCACTTTTGCATTAGAACATGATGAATTCAAATGCTACAAATATTCCAAGGACTCACACATACCGCAGTTCCAACCTAAATAATTGTTACTTTTATTGTACCTGAATCCTGATTGTCTGAATATTTTCTAAATAATAATACTAATTTACAGACTACTTGCACAACAGCTTCCATGTTCTGCATATTACATATCAGTTTTTTTCCGGTAGACTGTGTTCTACACTCTCTGTTTTCCAGATCTTCCAAAAGTGTAAACGATGTTTATGTAACAAAAAGCTAGTGTACATAAATGGCTAGTAAAAAGATTCTAACTCCAACATCAAGTAACACCATAACTCAAAATGACAGAGGTGCAATGTCAACATGGCAACACGGTCGAGGTTAGTTTGTAGCTGTGCTGACTAATACTTTTTTAGCTGTTGTAATAGAAACATTTTTTGAATCCTATTGACTGAGATAAAACAGGAAGTTACATCAAAACAGGATGTCACATGGTTTGTTAGCTGTTAGCATTTTCAGTGCCACATTTTTTATTTGTCTTCTTAAACCTTGCTTCCAGAGTCTTCTGTAATGGATATGATAAATATTTTCACTAACACTGTGTCAAATTGAGGAAAATTGTGTAAATCCAATATCTGAGACCAAACGCTGTTAAAACATAGTTTTAAAATGCTACGTACTAGCTTGTTAATGCTAACGTTCCGGCAAATTTTTATTATATTCAAACAATTCACAAAATTGAATCACATAATTTAATTAAAATAATATATCCATTAAATGTGAGTGTTTACTGACTTAAACTCTATATAATGGCTCTTAATATGGATATATCTGCAATATCAAATACAATATGTTGTTAAAAACACACAGAACTTGTAAAAAGCCATTGAAATAAATAAATGATCCCCAAACAAATTATATTAGAGTGCAAAAATCTTGTGAACAATAACTTTACAAATGCAAAACATCAAAATATTCTACAATCGTAAATTACCTTTACAAAAAGGCACCGGTGTGTTCCAGGTCCCATTTCCCGTGCAAGTAATGGTGGAGAAACTTTCACTTTCCAGTGTGTATCCCGGCTGGCAAACAAACGTGATGTTTTGCCCGACAGTAAAATCCTCACCATATCTCAGTCCATTAGCGGGCACTCCAGGGTCTCCACAGTTGATTACTGAAAAGCAAAAGTTGAAGTTTAGGAGGCAGAACGAACCTCTGTGTCCAGCACAATGCCTCATTTCTCAGCAAAACTCTAGTCAATTCACAAATTGTCAAACAAGAGAAGAGCAGATCTTTATTCAATATCTTACAACACTCATCAGAGGCCAATGATAGCTTCTCTGCTCATAGTGATTGAAGCTATGGCAACAAACCTCAGGAAGCCAGCAACACAAATCATATTTAACAACTCATTTATGCCACAGCCATCTTTCCAAGCCCTGGTGTTTTATTTCAAATGATAGATCTTGTTATTATGTAAAGAAATCAATAGCAGCATGCTGCGTCCCCGAGGTGCAACTTCAGATCAATTCCACAGATCTTTTACAATTATCATTCCCTCCAATGGATAAATAAGAGCAGCCATGATACGACGGATGCGAGATTGAATGGGGCACTGCTGGAATTCAGATGAAACACATTTATAGTTTTGCACTTTGCCTTGGCTGACAAAACTCTGTTCTATCCGTGCATTTATTTAATTATTTCTTACCTCCCCAACATCTTCATTTCCTTTATCGATTCATTCTGGAGCATTAAATATTTGTCACCGCTGAGCTGCCATATGTTTTGTGTCTTTTGAAAAAGGACAGAAAATTACATTTTGTAAAATCCATCAGAGGCCTTGCTCATAAATATGTCAGCTGATAGTGAGAGATTGCTAACGCTAAATGCTAATGCGACTCCTCCTTTGACACAGCGATGTATCACTTGTTAGCTGCACTCAATAAACACATGTAGAGCAGCATCCATCAGCGCCTATAACTCCAGTTGACTGTGTTCCTGGAAATAAGTGTATTCAAATTTGTAAACTTGTTAAGCTAAATCTTCAGGGTTCTGCCAACCCTAGTTTTGTCTGTTATTAAAACTAATACATGTTTTGCAACTGTATTAAATATAACCGTTTTAAGATCGGTTCCCATTATAGTTGCCTCAGTTAAAAGCAATTTTCTGTCCTATTCAAGTTTGCATCTTTTGGGGATAAATCACTCGGGAAATGAGCGAATCTTCTTGATGGTGAAGCCGGATACAAAAATGTAAAATATGTTTAATTTGAGGCTGAAAAACAAATCTTAAAAAGCAATGTTTTAACTTATTCTGGAAAAAAAGTGATTTAGGGCTCACATGTGCATTCAGGTGCTGTGCCGGACCATGTTGCGTTGGCTTGGCACTGTCGGGTGGTAGATCCGCTCAGCAGGTACCCGTCCATGCAGGAATAGATGACTGAGTGAGAGAATGTGGTACCATCCAGACGATAAACCCGGCCATTACTGGGCGCCCCTGGATTCCCGCATTGCACAGCTGGAACAATACCAAACACAAGCTCTATATATGATTTTAAAAGTTAGGTAATGTAATGTATTCTATAATCTTTAATGTATTATTGATTACCGGTTCTAACTTCCAAAGTGAAGGAGAATGGTAACTCACATGCAAAATTTTGTGGTGGAACTGAGGACTTAGGGTGTACAAAGGAATTAAATGTGCATTCTTCTTTTTGTACAAAGTACATGAACCACAAATGCGTAACCAATACTTCACACAAGAAACATTGAAGTGGTTTGAAGCAACACAGAAAAAATGGTCAACTCTATTAACGTTAAAAAGCACCTTTTATGCAAAACCAACAGTTTGGACACAAAAGTATACAAAAACAAGTTGAAATTGAGGTTAAATTCAAGAGTTTTATATGTTTAGTAAAAGTACAATGGTATCCAGGCTCATATTATATTATTTTCACCCAATGGCAGTAGGCGATTGTCACATCGTCCTTATTTCTGTGATTTACACCACAAGAATGCCAGTTTTATCATGTAATTATATAAGACTGGAACTTTATTTTAAACTAAAACCTTGTACATTAAGAAGAACTGTAAGTATAATCTCACATCATGTAAAAAGGGCATAAAAGTTGCCTTTTAAACGGTTTTCAAGCACAAGATGATCTTCATGAGCACACATTGGAAAGGTGGAAGAATCTTCATTAGGGTATCAGTGTTAAACTACACACAACAGTCTTGCAGTCGTTCCTCATTCAGCAGAACAATATCTTCATCACTGGAGCTGCTACTGGAACAAATGGAATTTTCCAAGGACATCTAATGACGTCACTCTAGGAAGTGACTCAGCATCTTCATTCTACTCAACACAAGGGTAAACCGGGTGTGTATAAATGGTCAAAAAAGGTTTTTGGGTACTACGATCTCTAACCCTCAATTAAAAAGTGACTTCTGACAGCAATTCTCACAGAAATCATCCAAACTAGAAACCTGATAAGTCTTGGTTTCCACTTCCACGTTTGGTGCAGGCTGCTAACATTACATTGGAGGATACAATATTTTCAAAACGGCGTGTAATCTGGCACTTGCAAGGTGTGCCTAATAAAATGACCAGATGGTAGGATAGGGATGATGTTCAGAAGACCATTAGAAAGACATCTCGGGCAGTGTAATAGCTATGATAAGCCACAGTGGCTGTAACAGAATGAGGTATTAGCGCCTGTGGAGGCTCAAGTGAAGAACACATGAAGTTTGAAGATATGGTTTGACAGGCCTGTAGATCATCCTCGGAGCAGAGAAAATGAAAAGAACAAAAACCCAGAGCTCTTTATTGCCCATGAGATGCTGGTCAAGTGAATTAAGTGGCTGAAAACCCCATTAAAGAGCCGAGCCAAGTGTTTTTTTGGTTGAGTTCAGTGGAGAAACTCTGGCTTGCTCTCCGGATGGAATCATCAGTTTGGGCGGTTGTTAAAAATGACAGCGCTTTCGGTTACACCTCCACGACTGGGTACTCCAGCACTTTCCTTTGTCTCGAGATGACAAACTGACCATTGTGATTCCCACTGGTCTTGTCATCTTGAGGCAAGGGGGACGGATTATCCTGTGACACCTTTCCCCTCAATTATTCACCATTCCTTCGTCCCATTGCCAATTGGTGTCTTTCAGAAATGATGTCCACACAATGGCTGGGTCGTGTCATGTCTTATGTGGGAGGTGCAGGAGCAATTGGAGGAACCCCATTAGTCAAGTCTTGGGGCAGGAAAACAAGATGTGCATTGTGTTTGCCAAGGAAGCACTGTTAGCTTGCTGCTGGAACTGACTAGTCATCTTTCATTTGTGCAGGAGACTTTACAGCCGTGGGGAAATGTGCCTTTATTACACTGAGTGGGACTCTGTACGATGGGACAGACCCAAATAAAACATCGGGTAACAAAGTAGACGGTGATGTATTATTTGGAAGAGGGCTGGTTTTATTGTTTGCCACTGAAACGTTTCTTTTGGAACTACTTTGTGGTCTAATAAAGACAGCACTTGCTTACAAAACAGTTGGTTGTCATGGTAATAAACATTGTTGCCTGTTTTGTGGTCCATTTATGATTCATTCCCTTCCTTTTTTGCGATATTGACCAAGCCACATTTTTTTTTACCTGTACTGCATGTCTCAACTCGTGTCCGCACTGACAATCCCCTTGCTTTGCTCTGATCTGGTTTTCACTTGTGTCTAAGAGAATTTTAACATGTCTAGACTCTGCGACTACTTTCATTATTTATGTAAATATAAAGTATTTTCTGTTGACCTTGCCTTTGCTTTATTTACTTAATTCTTAACCTCAGTTTATTTTTCTTTGCTGCAACTCTCAACTTATTCCTTATACCAACTTGTTATCCTGTTTGTGTGTGAGTCTCTTTGTGATGATCAATGTTGAGTAACTCTTGGTTTATTATGTTGGCTTGTCAAAGCAACCTAGCAACAAAACTGTTTACCCTAGCAACCAAAATTTCCTAAATCTATCTCAGCTTTGGTAAATGATAGAAACATGGGGGTTGGTTTTGTTTCACTTGCAGTGACATGTGAACATTATGTTACTGACTCTTCCATAGCAACCACAGTGTTTTCCTTAGCAACCAATGTATTGACAACAACTTATCTCTATCTCAACTTTGGAAAATAGTAGAGACATGGAGGTTGATTTGATTTAGTTAAAATGATATGGGGAACATTTTATTACACCACTGACTCCTCTATAGCAACCAAACCTTTTACCCTAGTAACCAAATCAGCAGATCTATATTTCAGATTCAGAAAATGCTAGGGACATGGTATATATCATGCATAGTGAGAAGAAAACTTTTTAAAAAACCTCATTGATTCCCCCATAGAAACCTAGCAACCGGATTTAAACATCTACAGCTCAGCAAATCATTGATTAATGGGTATAAAGTTTATCGCTTTTGTAGGGACATTTGTAAAAAATAGTTTTAAATGCCACTTTTATAGGCTAACATTAAAGATTGTGTTTAGTATATCTAGTTTATTTATATCCATACCTGGCTCTAACCTTGAACTCAATTTGCTTCGTATCTCTCTAGAAATGCGCATAACTTGACTTTCATAATTTTTGAGATTCTATGCTGAACATTGTTAACAATTTCTTAATCCATTTGCCTTGCTTTCCTCTGATTCCGATCTTGCTGTTTTGTATCATCAGTACCTTTGCTTCTTGTCTCTCAAAACTGTCCATCCTGATCTTCAAAATCTTCTTGTGTAGAGAATTTATGATTTTGGATTTTTTTTACCCGCCTCAACATGTATTTCAATTAATCTTCCAGGTGTAAAAAACTTTCATATGTTCATCGTCTTTACAGCTTAGCCAAACATGGTTGACTCTTTCTTGACTGTCTTGAATGAGTTGCTTTGCCTTACTCTGATCCGTCTCTTGCTCTATATTTTATTTTGACTTTGTTTTATTTTTCACTAAAACCAGAAAAAATTACGTGTCCATCAGACTTGACATATACCTGCACCCATAGCTTTGCAGATTAGACCAACAACAATAAAAGCATTATTATTGGATTGCAACTTGCGGATCTCGCCCAATGGAGATCGGCAGGGTTAGGGTGAGGCACCGGCAGACCCCGAAAGAGAATAAGCGGGTTGGAAAATAAATGAAAGATTGATTTTCTTGAATACTATTTCTGGATAATGATGAAATGAAATAAGTTGCTTACGTCTGCAGGAGGGCTGGGAACCTGACCAGGTGCCATTTGGGAAGCACATGCGCTCCTCAGAGCCGAACAGTTCGAATCCCTCCGAGCAACCGAAGTGCACTTTACTACGGATCCGAAAATCACTCTCACTCCGGCTACCGTGGGATGGAGTGCCCGGGTCACCACACGTCCCAGAGGAGTCTCCTGATTGAGAAGCATAAGAAAGGAAAAAAGGTCAGAAGTGAGGGGCAAGCCGATGCCATGTCTCCTGGTGGTATAAATTGAGCATATAAATGTATTACACTTTTTGTTTGAAAAATGTGTGCAACTCTGTCTGCATAGCAAGCACTGCTTCAGGTTATCAATATAATTTAAAGACTTGAATTTAACCTAAAACATTTGAATAGCTGCATAACAAAGAGAACATTTTGCAATGAATCTGTTTAATAAGAACAAAAAACATGAAAAACTGTTCTTAGACAAAAAGATCTTAAAAAAAGATCCCATACTTAAGTTTCATCATCAATGCATTAGTTCTTCAATTGCTTTTTACCTTGAGACCTTCAGTAAAATTAACTCTGAGACAAAGAAGAAACCAAGTTAAATTGCAGTTGAGTCACAGACACACAAAGCAGATCAAAGCAAGATGCATAGAAAGGATGTTCTGGTGAAGGAAGAAGAGCACGACTTTTGCAGGATTTTGCTGGTTGTGAGTTTTTGGGCACTCAAGGCTTTGCTGCTGTGCTGGGGAAATTGATATTCTTGATTGATTCCTGCTGCGGCCGTATATCAGAGCTCTGAGCCTGCAGCCTTGCACCTCATCTGAACCCCAGTTCCATTCATCATACACATGCACTGCTTTATTCCACTTCAGCTCTCATTTTACAGACAGGTCACAAACCTTCACCATTCCCTCTCACATGCCAAGAGGTGAGCGATTTTAGGGTTGATCAACCTGATGTGTAGGTTATGAAAATGTGTGAGAGGAAACCAGTGTTTGGATACTTATACTCCAGGAAGCTAACCCATGAAAGGCAAGAGAAAAAAAGTAAAACCTTAATCCGGCAATCAATTTTAGATTCTGGGGAAACTCTTAAAACATGGGGATGTTTGGGTATGAACAGAATTTCTATAGAGATGAACAGATCTTGATGTCTTAAAACACAGCTCCAAACTTTCACTGTCAATTCTAAACCCACCACAAAAGGTTTTTTTTTTCTCTAAGGAGACGTTAGCTTTCAGCACAATGAAGCTAGCTCATCTCCAGCACCCCCTAACTACATATGTGTGATGATGGTGAGGCACTGCAGGGAGATGTTGGCTCATTTTTAATTTCTGTTGCAATTACTCATGGGTTTTTATTAACAACTATAAACTCCACCAGTTTTATAACCCTACCATTTACAATAGAGGATGCGCTGCAGCCCTGCTCTCTAATGCACTGTTGGGAGACACTGTCCAGCATTTACAGAAATCTACCACATTCACAGAGTAATGCTATAATGCTCCACATCACTTCCCTCAACAGTTTTAATTGATATAGCACATGATGTTTAGTTCCCAATGTATCACAAATTATTGAAAAGGAAATCGAATAAATTGCAGTCCAGTACCTGTCCAGTATTTAAAAAAAAACTTATTCAACAAAGTACAGACCTCAATGCCCCACCCATTCATTTTTGGCCAGTCAATAAGACACATTTAAATTAATTTAAAAGAATAACTAATACAAATCAAAATTGACAATCTAATTTACCTTAGAGCAACATTGAAGTCTTCAAAATCTAATTTTTCTTTTTATTGAGTTGTCAAAAAGCTCATACTTTGACCTCTCTGAATTGGTTGCCTTTTTTCCACTTCAGCTCATCTTTCTCTGATATCACACATCAGATGCTCCCATTTTCCCTGGCCTTTTAAAGGTCTATAAACAGGGCTCATTATAAAAGTATTTGAAGTTAAGTTCTTAAAATAACAAGAAAGCAACACAAAGTGCTCAGAACTGGGATAATATGTTCATATTTCTTGGTTCCAGAAAACAGCAGCGTTTTGAACCAAATGAAGTCTCGATACTGCTTGTTTGGAAAAAAATGTTTCCACAAATTTGAGCACATTACAGACCTGATAGAAAAGCTGCACAAATGAATACCCATACACTCTTCCTGATAAAGATGTATACTACAAAGTGCATATGCATTTAACTTGAAATTATCAAGCGCAAAAACACAAGATTGTAAGAAAGCATGCATGCTTGTTTCCCCCACTGCATGAAATGCTTAGGGTCCCCAAACCACTATGTGAGCCCCGGAGGTAGTGTACATTTTTTCAAGCACTTCTCCAAAATACACCGTGACAGCGATGTGCACTTCTCTCAAGGCAGGATACAAGCTCCGCATCTTGTTAAATAATTTCTGAGTAAAGGCACAGAGGCATAACTCCAGGGAGCCCATCGTGTGTTTGCAACACAAGGTGATTTTTTTTTTTTGTCATGTTTGGGGTTTCGTGCAGGTCTGATGGCGACAGAAGAGTGAGGGGCAGTGTGTGTGTTTGGTTTCCCACGAGTGTGTGCTGTCAGCAAGAGAGTGCTGTGTAAGCACAAACATGCATCTCAAGGGCACACGGTGGGGACAGCTGTTTGTCACCCTACTTGCACACTTACATGCAAATGCAACAATGGACCTCTGATCAACACACTTGGGGTTAGAGAGGGTGCCACATGTGTACATTTCTGTCATCACAACCCTTCTGCAGACAGAAGTCTGCTATTTGCATCGTCTTAAAATCACATTCTTCCCATGGTTTTATCAGAAAAACAGTGTCAGTGTAATGAGTTACTAAAGTAATGATTTATTGTAAGCAGTGGTGTAAAGTAATGTGGTTGGACTCCAGAATATTGCAGTCTTAAATGGGGATTTTCTCCTCAAAATTGGGGCATTTTTGCAACACAGGCTTGAATAAATTTGTTTGGGAAAATCACTTTATTTTGTGTGCAAATGAACAAATCTTGTTCACGGGCTGCATTTGTGGGAGTATTGTGAATCTCATAGAAAATGTTGATGCTGAAAGGAAACTAAAGGTTACTTGAAAAAGGTAGTGGGGTGTTCTCATTTATGCTTAGTTAATATTTTTGGATTTTAAAATAATTTTTAATATTTCAATGCCATGGTTAAATAACTGCCATGTACAAAACATGACCAGAAGTTGAGTCTGGAGAAAAACCCTCATCGGTGTGCAGTGACTCAAGCGGATCCAGGTGAATCTGGAAAGATGTTCACGGCTTAAATCTAATGCTTCACAAACTTAATTGGAGCTTAGAAAGTCCAGGTAGAGCCCGAGAGGGAAAGAGAAGATCCTCCTGAAGGTGCGCGCTGAAGCCCTTGCTGGTGTCTGTGCTAATTGGGCATCAACCAAGTTCGCAGTAGAGAGTAAACGGTTGTTTGTTGGTTTTAAAAGGGTCGGATCATGTCATAACTTCACGGGGCTCTCCTCAGAGACCTTGGGCTGGATGTAGGCAATTAGATGAGGCCGGCGGGAAGGTCGAATGCTTCTAATAGCTTCATCTTGGGCTCGGATTAAATGAAAAGTGAGGAAAACTGCAATGGGACACTGATTCTTACACCTACAGACAAAACCATTTGCTCACAGAGGCATTGAGAAATGAGCAGCCACAGGAAGAAATGATGGTGATAATTTACAAGTGTCTAAAATGGGTTTATATGTTTATAGTTCCACTTTACCTCAGCACCAGCATCATCTTAGGAAATTCCACAAACACAGGAATGAACTCCACATTAGGAGTTAATTGGGAAAAATAGCAATATTTTGCTGTAAAACTCAAAGTAAGGCTGATCTCTTCCTGTGATGACCTGTTGTTTTACGATGCCATTAATAATAAAGTACATGGTATATAGACAAGAAAACTACACTTTTCTAAAGGTTTGATGTTCAGTTGTTGTACTTTTGGTGTTTGTTCCCAAATCTGGGCCACTCCACCTTAGCCACCTTGGTATTTTAAGGAGTGCTACACTGTCCAAATCTGTTTCACTGCACTTGGACAGTGTGCTCTTAAGGTGATATGTGGCACTTCTAAACCACAGTCCTGTAGCCAATCAGGATTCAGAACACAATACTCTGCTAAACAGTGAAACTGCGAAAGGTGAACTGCGTTAGGTTGCAAATGGCGCTGCAAAATCAAGGTTTTTGTTAGACAAAAATGCTATACATCTATGGACTTGGATACCTATATACTGCACCAAAATAAAAAGCAAGCAAACTGAATTGGAGCAACCTGTGCAGTTAATGCTAAATTATTCAACACCTGCCAGCCGATCAGAATCCAGTATTCAGACAGACAGTATAATGATGAATATTGCGGATCAATCCATCAATTATAAACAGAAATGCCAGGATGTCAAATGGTAAACAGTAGAGGTACTTGACAAAAAATGTAAGGTGTAAATCTTTAATGTTACTAAGAAGCTATGTACAGACACCCCATAAAGAATTGGGTTCTTTGTAAATTAAGTCATATATACAAACTACGTCATATTTACAATTCCCTAGACTCTTCTAACTTAGGAGGTAACAAAAACCTTGGACAGGAAGCCACATTTTGTGCCATGATTTAGAGAGATGAAACCCTAGAGGCAAAGTGAAGAAGAATCAATCCACACAGCAGCCAAAGGAAGACAGGGATTTTTTTTCTTTCTTTCTTTATTTCTGTCTGTCTACCTGCTGTCCTGTCTGTCTGCCTTCTAGTTTCTGGGTCATGGATCTCTGGCTCACACTTAAATCACAGAGGGATCAGAAAGAGACACTTAAAGGACTATAAAAGACATTCCAAGCAGAGAACTCAAGCTCCAGAGTTTCTCCATAGACATCAATGTAAAGCCAAGCAAATGTTAATAAAATGGTGTGAAAATGCTCTCTTAAAAAGTTTAGAAAGTCACAAATTGCATTTGATATCACACATAAATCTAAATCGTGTATAAAACAACGTCCTGAGGTCTGTTGAACCCCTTCAACAACCTCTGCATCAATGGTTAAGAGTAACACAAAGCCTGCATGCCGAGTGTTTATAAGGAACATTGATTCTGATGAATGGATTCAAGAGCCCTCCAATCAAGCAAACCAATCAGTCGACAAAAAGTACAACCTTTAGCCCTGATTTCTCAAAATTTAAGAGCTCATTCTCAATCTCAAGCCCATATAAACAAACACCATTATTTAAAAGAAATATCGTGTCCTTAAATATCAACTAAGCGCTTCAGAGCACAAAATCCGTTCTTTAAAAGGCCACAACCATTTGCAGAATGCGATATTCAATACGAGGGACTTGCTGAGTTCACTGATCCAGAATGAAGTTCATCATCTTCTCATCTTTCCATGTTTGTGATCGATTCCTGTTAAAGTCCAGCACACGCTCTAAATAAATACTCAACAAGCATGTTGCTCCCTGGCGAAAATGGTGACTGATCAAATGTTGTTTCTTGTACATTTTGTATCATATATTGGATTACTATTCAAGATACTGATGCTTATCATAACATTATCAACTCAACTAATACTTAACCTAACTTATCATAGGTACAGGTTGACAGATGCATCTTTAATCAACAGACAGAGTGACGGCCTCAGCAGAAATGTAATTTTATACAAAACAAAGTTCAGGAGGAGCTCATTAGGACTAGCCAATCAGCCCCCAGTACCTCTACTTCAGAATCATCATTTCTATTGTGTATAAGCACATTCCAATCAGAGATACCTTGGTGTTTTTTCAAGCTGCCCCACCTACACCACACTAGGCTCTTTTCTAGTGTGTATGGGGGGAGGGTGCTATCGGCAGATGGGTTTTGTATTTCTACAACGTTTATTTTTGTGTAGTCCTGACTCTTCCAAATATATGTATATTTTGATAGATGGTGTGTTGAAAATAGGCAGTTTTCGATCATTTTGCTGCACTAATATCTTAAATTGTCACGTGAAAGTGTCTCTTTATATTTTAATATTCAATGAAAATGCAGTAGGTATTTTACTCAACTCACTTCCTCAAACATTTTAATTATGACTTTTTTTCAATATTTAACATTTCCGGTATTGCAAATTTGGAAGATTTGGTTTATATTTGGTTTATTTTTGTTTTTTTTCTTCTAAATCATCATACCAAGGAGCGATTGGCATTGCTCCTCAAATTTTTGAAAACATTTTCAATAAATTCTCTTAAACCTTATGCCAATGGTAAAAAAAAATACACAAGGACCTAATTGATAGTAATTTCCTTGTGTTCTATTGATATTTACACAAGTTACCGCTAACAAGCTTTTTTCGTCACAGTTGTGAATGTCACATGTATATGTATTTATCTTGTTTATGAACAGTGACTTTAAAATGAAAAAAATTACTGTTGAGCCTTTTATCTGATTAATAGAAAGGGTAGGGTAAAATATTATCAATAAAAAGTAGTTTTCTTTAAATAAATTCCACCACGATAACTTCTGAAACATACATACAGTTTTCTTTTTTCACCAAATGTAAAAAGACCAAGAACTTTCTCGGTGTCTCAGTTCATGGTCACCCTTTTAATTCAGCAGGAGCAATTGCATCCCCGTGATTAGGTGACAAAGAAACGCCAGTGAAACAATGCATTAGTAAGGTTTGAGATTGTGCAAGAGTGCAGTCAGCGGCATGTATTTGTGAGATGTAAAGTCCTCAAGGACAAGGAGAGAGTTTGCAGAGTGAGAGGTAGGGGAGGCACAAGACACAGGGGGCCTTGATTCACTATAATTCTATGTGACAAAGGCTCAGCTGCCACCGGCTCGGTGAGTGCAGGACTATTTGAAGTGGCCTTGCAAGGTGTTTTGTGGGAATAGGTAGAGAATAGCTTATGTTAAATATCTTCAAGCAATGATTGGTGCCCTGCAAAATTTGTGTTCAACAAAGATAAAATTGCAGAAAATCAAGTGGTAAAAAATCTCCCAAGCTCTTAAGTCAAATGCATTTTTGTTCAGTGCATAAAGAAAGGTTCACCATCACAACATGATCATAATAAGAAAGAAATTGTGCTGTAAAGCCCAATAACAGCTCAGTTTGTGACTGGTGATTCTTAATCATTGGAGGAAGAATATGATTGGCCGAACTGTTTTCAATCAGAGTATACACTATAACTGTATGTCTTTCTTTCTTCACAGGTTCTCGGGCCTTTGAGGAGGTTCCTCTCATACAGTGACAAAGCAGTATGCTTTAAATCCAGATATTTACAGTCTGGAAATCACTGCAACTTAATCAAGGTGAGTTTCTGAGAATCTCCTCCTCTTAAAAGAGTAATAGCTTACTGAGAAAAGGTAGGACAGGCTGTGTTTATGGAGAGAGAATCTATCTCTCACTCAAGCTGTGCATAAACATCTCTCAATGCCAAGCCCTGGAGGAACAAACACACTCTCTTGCATTCAAAAGGGAATGGTACGAAACAAATTGCATGCTAATTCAGTCGATTATGAGTCTAGTTGTGTGCTGTTCTGGTTTAGTGTGCTGCATGTGACAGGGAATGAAAGAAATGTCAAAAGCTTTTATCTGGGACTCTTCCATCAAAGCTTTACTGAAACTCATCCAATTTTCACACACACACACACACAAAACTATAGCATAGGTTTTCAGATGTAATTATAGGAGTTCATGGATGTGTTTAGCTAAAGAGTTTGAGTGTGTGGGGGCAAAGATGAATGCTCAACCCTCACATGAGAATAATTTATGCTGTGGGTTGTGCAGCATGCCGCCGTAAGTGGACCAAAGAGTAAAAGCAGGGGAGTAAGTGTGGATGAGATCAGAAATACATGGATGGGCGAGAGAATAGAGTGCTCTGAAAGAGAGAAGGATAGGTTTCTATTTGGTAATAAATTGGTAACCAGCCTGTGCAGAATAGAAATGGTGGGAGTGGGGTTCGCTGTGAAAGTGAAAATCCTGGATGCAGTTTATTTGAAGTTCTGTTCGGTAACCCATTTAAAAAGAGAAACGCAATAGAAAATACAGGAAGTGAATACGGCATGAAGCAGTATCAGTGGTTTTTAGAATTGTGGAGACATAAAGCTATTAAAATGTATATAGGAAAGAAAGAAAAGAGTCAAAGACTCTTACAGAAGCAGAAGGATTATCTAGGACACAGGGAATTATTCAACAATAAACAGGTTTTGTGTTAGGGCAAAACAATGTTACTGTGGTCTGTGTTGAGTTTAAAAAAGTTGTGTTGAGTAAAAAAGAAGCAGGCTGAGGAGAATTCATGGCACTTTGATTATAACCCAAACCTTCAATGTTTTTTTTATTTTTGTTGTACCCCTGCTTTTAGTTCCAATATTAAGAAACACATTGTTATGGCGGACACTTCAAAATACCGTGAATAACTATAAATGCAAATGTAAATTTTTTTAGATAGAGAGTTAAGGCCTCTCTACACACCGATCCGAAATTTCAATCCGAAGTTGATTTAAGAGAAAACGTGAAACCATTGGCGCCAACAGAACGGAGAGATGCCAACAGAAAAGAGTTTTTGATTGCCATAATGGTATACGTTTTTGCAATGAGAATGACTAGTAAACGCTGGGATTTTTGATGACGTATGTAGGAAGTAAAAGACCTCGGTGGCGCTCATACCACATTTTTATAGCGACTTTGCACAGGCAAGAAGAAGAAGAACAGAAAGACAGCAAGTCTCAATTCGGACCAGCCTTTAGGTTTAAACCAAACTATAGATCTGTGAATAAAACCATCAGGAAGCAAACATATTCTAAAGTGTGTGTGTGTGTGCCAAGTGAGGGACTCATTCACACCACAATATAAACAATCCCACATGGAATGGCATCATGGGACGTTCCGTTTAATCTTCGGGACAACACTTGTTGCTGAGGCAATGGAAACAACTAGAAGGATAGGATGTAAATGTGACATGCAATAATATTATATGCAAATATATTTACAAAAGTTTAAAAATATTTAATGGCAGAATAATTATTTTGATTTTACGTTGATGAATGCAGCCCATCTATTATCTAACGTGATGCTTTATTGCCGTTTCATTTATCACTTAAGTTACTAAACATGTTCATTTTACCTTGTGGAAATCCATCAGTATATACGCCCTAATTCATTTAGGAATAGTTTTGACCACAAATGTAACGAGTAATAGATTAAACAACGGCTGTACTTTGATGTTCTCTGCTACACTAAGCAGCAGCTGCAGTCTTTAAGTTGTTTCTTGCATAAAGTTAGCTTAAACTTATAGTCCTCAGATGAGGAGACCATATATTTTCATCATTAAATACATAATAACAATGACTTAACTACGTTATTGAAACAATGCATCTTCATTAATTTACAAAGACAAATGCCCTGGTGAAATGGACTGAATGTTTTCAATAATGTAAGTCAAATCTCCTACATCTCAAAACCTTTCTTAGTCAGTGTGTAATGGCTCTTTAATGGCCAATTATTGCTCTAAGGTTGTGTTGATGGATGGGTGTGTCTGTCCTACCCGAGCAGAAGGGCATGGGTGCGCTCCAGTGCCCGTTGAGCTGGCATGTTCTTGAGGATTCGCCCTTCAGTTTCCGGCCGCCCGTGCAGCTGTAGCGCACCGTGGCTCCAAAGGTGAATTTGTCCCCGCTCAGAACTCCATTGGGAGGAGAACCTGGATTCCCACAGTCCACCACTGCACAAAACACAGACAGAGGTGACAATTTTTTTTTATTTTGTACCCCGTTATGATGTTTCACGTTTTCCTTTACAGATATACAATGCTAACTAAATCTGCTTTGAGATGAGTTTAGATAAGTTTCTTTAAGATTTATAGCTTAGTATGCGATATTGAATCAATCAGACCAGAATAAGTAAAAGAGCCATTCCACAAAATGGGTGCCATTTGCTTGTTGTAACTTTTCAAAGCAGATTACAAAAGCATATATACTTAAGTATTCTGAATGGGTATTGGTCCATCTTAAGTAACTTATTTAAATGTTCTGCAATAAAAAAGATGGATACTGTTTTTTTCTTGTTAATAACCCTCTTGTTATTCCTTAGAAAAGCAGCAGAACTGAAATGTGTACATGGTTAACACTAAACTAATGAACTCTCTGCAATAATTTGAGTGAGAGGGAAAGAGGATAATTTTAAAAAGATATAAGCTCCAAGATCTGATACAACTGCTTGCTTGAAAACCCAACAGTTATTAAGGAGGGGGATGGGTCAGGGTAACAGTAAAAAAGCTAAACACGACAAAAAGTTTTGTTTTTTTTTTAATCTAAGAATTTATTGATATTTGTGTAAGTAAGTTGAAACAAACATATATGGATTTACATATCAATGCAAAAATATTTTTATCATTATATTTTACGGTGAAGTATAGCATCAAAGAATGAGTACAAGCAATAAATGCTATTTTTCTGTGTTTTATGTGGATTTAATCAAAATTGTAAATGTTCTAGCTTGCAATAATGTAGTATGTAGTATACTTTGTGTATAATTACATGCATTTATGAAGGCTTATCAATACATATAAAGTCCCAGGGACAGAAATGACACCCAATTGGTAGAATGGCTCAAAAAATGATCAAAACTAATAGAATCAATAATTTCCTATTGCTGATAGATATCTTAGATAGTTTTGAATAATTCCAGCCTACACAATATGAGCTTTTCACTATCCACGGTTTTAAAAAGGAAAAATATGGAATTAATATGGGAAGTCCTTGCACACTTTCATACAAAATAGACTGGATTCTATGCTAAGCTATGCTAAAAGTTAGATTAAAAAATAGTAAAACCCTGCATGTTACCATACTAGTTACAGAACAGCTTAGTGACAGACTAAATCTTCCTTTATGCCATTTTTCATCACCTAGAATTAAAACTGAAAAAAAAAAATAAATAAATTTAAATGACAGTGACCTATTGTTGTGACTGAATGAAGTAGAATTATCAATAGTTACAATTGTTATTAAAACACATCAGGAATGTACCGATGCACTCAGGCAGAGGTTTGTCCCATTGCCCAGTGGGCTGGCAGGTGAGCACTGGAGAGCCGAACAGGTAATAGCCTGGGTTACAGTCGTAGAAGACCACCGTCCCAAAGGTGAAATTCCCATGCTCGATCTTACTCTGCCTGATGGAGTTGGCAGGAATTCCAGGATCAGAGCAATTGACAACTGAATTATGAGGAGAGCAATAGGGAGAAGGAGAAGGAGAGAGAGAGAGAGGTGGAGAGAGAGAGAGATTTGTTATTTGGCAGAAAAACTTGCCAATTGAGTTTTGTGCAAACAGTCAGATGCTCAAATCAAAACATAAAATCAATCAGAAACAGCAACGATAATATTAATCATAATTCTAGATTATTTTTGGTGTAGTTTACTTAATGGTCACCAATATCACTAACAAACAAGCATACATGCACGCTATATTTAAAAAAAAATGTTTCATGCATGATTAATTAAGTACATGCCCTGACGATGCTTTATCATAAAAGAGAGCACTTTCAGTCCCTGCAATCCACAATCCCTAGTAACCTAGCAACACTACTTCATCTGTGCCACCTGTCCTTACCCAGTGGTTCTTTCACTCATTCGGGCGGTGCATCAGGCAAAGCTCCGTGTGAATAAAAGACTTAACTTTTCTCCCCACCTTTACATGTTGGTGGTGGATGGCTCCACTGCCGGGTGGCTTGGCAGCGGGCACGCGAAGGGCCTTCCATGACGTAGCCCATGTTGCAGGAGAAGCTCACCACATCGTTCAGGTTGAAGCCGTTGCCAATGGTTCGGCCATAGATGGGGCTGCCAGGGTGCCCGCAGCTGATCGCTGGAGATCAACAGTTAGACATTTTAAATACTCTTTATAAAGTATTTCTCTTGCACTTTGAGTTTTAAATGACAAAGTGCTCTAAGTATCTAGGTTTGTGCTGTAAAAAAGACTCGAACCATTACAAGTTTATCATTACAGTGTACAATTGATTCTCTAGCTGTTCATTGAGGTTTTACAAGGTTCACTATTCAAAATTGTCAGAAACACAGTTCTTTCAAAACTCTCCTAAATGTTGGTAAGATAACGTCACATAGATACTGTGTTTTGCTTTGTGAAGTAAACCAGGTCAAACTACCACCAATCACTGCGATTTCATTCCATGGAAAGGAGTTGGGAATAAAATTTGCTAGACTTGCTAGTCTATGGACGAATTTTTAAGGGAAATACTGTAGAAATATAAATGTGCATTTTTAGATGATGAAAATGGTTATTTGCCTAATAAGAATTTCTGTCTTTTTTGGGGACTTTTTTTTTGAACCCATAATACTTTAACCCTTAGAATTCTGGGGTGTTTTTGAGAGTTTTGTATTACTTTACATTTTGTTTTTTTAATAAATTAACTTTAAAACAGTTGTTTGTGCTAATTCTTCATACATTTTGTTTGGAACAACCCCAGCTTCATTTTTTTTTACAAGCATTTCTCTATACTTTACAAAATAATTCCACAAAAAATAAAATGCTCTTTTTTTCTGCAAATTTTGTCCTTTTTTCTGTTAATATCTCAAAAAATGATAATGAACAGTTTAATGAATGTCAAAAATGTTAAAACAACAAACAGGTGAACCTCCCCTAAATCCCGATTTTTTTTGTAATTACCTTGTAAATGATGTATTAAAACTCCTGAAATGTTCATTGAAAACCAAACATTTCAAAGCTAATAACCTGTTTGAAACCTACATGTTATGTTAAGAATTAAAATGTTACAAATGGTGAGTTGCATAATTCCTACTTAATTCCAAACAGTCAGCCACTGTGATTAGCGCACACACACACTGGTGCGGTGTTAAGAGTGAATTCTGACTTTCAAATGAGACACTCCTTTTAGAATCTTTCTGAGAATAATATTTTACATTTATAATTTCCTTTCAGACAAGAAGGTAATCATGGCAGACTGAAGTCAATGAACCCTGGAACTGCTGACAGAGAGGGGGGTTCACTCTATTAAACTAATGGCATTTCTTGGAACTTTTTAAGGGTTCATCCCCAAGACAATAGTGAGATAACACCAACATGGCAGACATGGCAATAGTTGGAGGGAACCCATGGCAGCTTTGGCTGAATGGTTCCACTTATTTTGGCTGAATGATACTCTTGGAACGTTTTGGGGCATAGTTTGTGTAGTGTTATGACGAATAATCACCTGAGAAAACATATTCAGTAAATAACTCTTGCAATAAAAGCTACTGGGGCTGTAGTAAAAAAAATACACTTTTTAGGGTTATCAGGGTTAGCAAAAAGTAATGTACTCTAGCAAAAATGTTGAAGAATATAAAAAGTGTTGTGGATTGTTTCAGAGTTATCTAGTTTACTCTTTTAAAAAACTCTTGGTACATAAAATATAAATAAATGAATGTTAGGAGAAAATACAAAAGGAGCACGATTCAGTTATGCAAAATAGATGTGGCCTATGTACTGATTGGTCCCTGTGGGAAATTATTTCACTTTCCGTCTGTAATTTCTCATAGTTTATTTGATAAGCTGCCAACTGCTAAGCATTACATCAGATTCAGCAATAGCAATGGACGGATATGAAAGCAGAGAGACGAAACCCCAAAACAAATTAAATTAATTAGTAATTGATGGATTTGCCAGTTCATTTGTTGCTTAATTCACCTGATTTCTTAAATTCTTTGTGTTTTTTTTTTTTTTTTTGCTATTTTAATTACCTCTTTGCATTTAAATTCACATTAAGGGTTGGATATTTAAATGGGAAAAGTGGTGTTTGCCAATTTTAGATATACATGTGGAGCACTAATGTTACAATATTGGTTACTTCATAGTTAATTATTGGTAAATCTAAAATATTGAATGCTGAGTTTATCAGTCAGGCAATCAATAGAAGGATCAGGAAGGTTTCTTTAATGCGGACTCAACAAATATGGACAACCAAAAATGTTTACTTTAACCAGAATCCTCTGCAGGATTTATATCAACCACTCCGGAAAGGGAGGGCACGCACTATTCTTATAAAATGTTATGATCTAAAAACCAGCTGTTTCCTTTCACAGTCCAATCCCTGCATAAAAGAGACATCACAAAAGCAAAGCGTGATCTAGAACAGTTTATGTGTGAAGGGAACATTAGTCCAATTAAATCCCACTGCTATAAAACAGCTCCATTTGTGCTCAATTGCAGGCATTTGTTGGCAAAATGAAGCGGTGCATGATAAAACACAAGATTCACACTCAATGCCTTCGGGTGAGAGCTGTAACTCATGTACGCTTTGAACATTTCAATCCAGTACATACAGCGTAGGTCAAAATACTGCCAATTAATTAAATGCCAGGCTGAGCTTGATTCATTCCATCCATGGAGGAGAAATTAGCACTAAACTTATCAGATATCCACCAGATATTGTTATTGATGATGATTGTTCAATACATGTAAGCCGAGAGTGACAGAATAATTCTTCGCAAGAACTTATTTAATTAAAGGCACATTTCTTTTCCAGATCTCAAACATTTAGAGGTGTATTTCTTTTTAATAGCTCTTCCAGGACTCAGTATATTTCGTTTCTCGCTGTGAGTCTTTTCAGCACTCGTAAAAAGGCAGAGTTCATTTGCATAATCACAGTTGTAATTATTTTCTCTTTGCACAAAGGCATTTCCACTTTTATTCATGGACTGAATGCAGCCCAAATTTTCAGCCAGATCCCTGTTTGCTAAAATAGCTGAAAATGTAAGTTTTTCTTCCTTTCAGTTCCTGCATGCTGTGAATTCAGCTTGTAGTGCAAAGCATGCAGGAAAACAAGCGTTCCGTGTTGAGAGACCTAAAATCATTTAATAAAGAGTTTTTTTTTTTGTATTCTGAAATAAATTGAGCCATTTTAAAATGGACCTTTTGCATGAAAATCAATCTTTGAAGACAATTTTTTGTGCACATGATCAGCTATACAAGAACACAAATCTTTTCCAATTGCCTCAAAGCTAGAAAAAGTGGGTGGATTTATATTAATTATTGTACAACTCAACCACAGCCAACGCTATTCCAAAAAGAAATATTGTAACTGGTATTTACAATATTTACTGGTCAACGAAGTTTCATTTGTTCAATTACAATGAACATGAGGATAAATGGGCAAACCCTAAATGGACAATCAAAGGCAGTGTGCAGTACTGTGTCTGTTTTTCTAAACATCAATTCACTATAAGTTGGTAGATTAACAATATTAACACCTCCATGTCAGAATCTGTCAGAGCACTGGCTGCAGCTTGAAAGAGCAGTTTTTAGCTGAAATGGCCTTCAACATTATCCTCTGGTCTTTTCTGGCTCAATGTAGCCCTGTGCCTGCTCAGTGGCCCAGCCATTATAGTAGAGCATCTAAGCCCTGGAAGTGTCTGCAAACATGTGTAAGAAAGTATGGGTCAAACTCACGGACACAGATAGGCATCTGTCCGGACCAGTTGTGGTCTTGTTGGCATATCCGCACAGAGGAGCCAATGAGGCGGAAGCCGGAGATACACTGGTATACCACAGTATCTCTGTAACCAAAGTTCTCCCCGATCACCTGACCATTAACGATGGGCTCGGGAAGGCCACAGTGTCCCGCTGAAACAGAACCATAATCACAGCGATGAAAGTATTAATATTCATTTCACATCCACAAGCTAAATTTTAATTTTTTACATATTCCTCGGAAATATAAGTATAAAAATAGGTTTAAAATGGATAGTCACATCCCGCTCCATTTAGCACCCAGGTAGCTTTAGACTGAAGAGCAGACTTTACCCAGGCACCGTGTCTCTGTTCCACTCCACAGCCCAGACGACAGACACTCTCTCACCGTAGAGCCCACCAGCATATAGCCGTTGTCACATGTAAATATGGCTGTGGCTCCGAACGAGGTCTGCGTGCCAATTTTTTTCCCATTGGGAGGTGTTGCCAGATCTCCACATGAGATGACTGCAGAAGGGAACGAAAGGGTGAGACGAGCTGTTCACATTCTAGCCATTTTAAAAAATAATATAACACATATTTTTAAAGGATGTGGTTAAAACTAAAATGTCATGAATAAAGATTTTCATAAATTAACATAAACCAAGCACTAATTTAAATATGTGTGATGGGCGATGGTTCTAAATGCCCACACTTACTTTGGCAGTGGGGTCTTTCATTTTTCCAGCTCCATGCACCATTGGCCAGGCACTGAATGTAGGCCGGGCCAAGGCGGTAATATCCAGGGTCACAAGTGAAGATGATTTTGGTTCTGTATTCGTAATGAGAGCCATTGACAATTCGCCACCGTCCATGTTCCAGAGAAAAGGAGCCAATACTTGGACAAACCACAACTGGAGAGAGAAAAAAATCAATATTAAGAAAACCACAGAGATGGTGCAGATTACATCTCAGGACTCTGTTACAACAACAAGATGGTTCCAATAAAGATTGGATTGCTTTTAAAAAAAAGAATGAATAAACTGGCATTATTACCCTGTTTCTGAGCCTTGTGCAAACTTTGAAACAGCCAATCACGATTAAGTATTTAAATTACTTTTTTTATTCAGCTTTGTAGATAATTCTACAAGTAAGTCTACAGCAAGTAATTGATTTCAACATCAACATGGCTCTAGAAGTCTGCTTTGGAAGTTGTGTGATTGCACACAGATTGTAGCAACACTATCATTGAAATCCTTTGAGCTGAAATCAAAATGGAGAAATGCTTTGTGCTCATTTATTACAAATATGGACCTTTACATGCCAGATGTAATTCCATGCATGTCAGGTATACTGTACCTGAGCAGCGAGGAACCTTGTTGTGGTTGCTCCAGGTGCCGTCCGGCTGGCACACGGCACTGGTCACCTCTTTGGAGGACAGACGGTAACCATCGCTGCAGAAGTAGGTCACACGTGTCCCCACGGAATAATCCATGGCAAGCACGCCACCACTCACCGGAGCCTTGGGCACGCCACATGACACAGCTTATGGTAACAGAAAGAAAATTCATGGTTAAATCAGGGTCAACAAATCTATATAATTAGCTGACAATTATGAGACATTGTGATATAAATGCACAGAATATATGGGTAAAGGAGACCAATTTCCATGTAAACCAACTTAAAGTTTGGTTTTCCATCTGTAGAAATGGCAGACAATGCCTATGTTTTTATTTTCTGTCAAAATAAAAATCACAGCTCTCCACACCAATAAAATATTTTTAACCCTTATAATTGGTGCATTTGACAATCACAGAAGGCATTTTAAATTGCGCAGGAAGTATGCAAACTAGCTATTGTATGATTTTGATTTCAAAAATAATTGTGGAATAATGAGTGGGTTTCAAAAATAATTTTGTTAGTTTTGATATTTTTGGTTTCAATTAAAATTTGCATTCATATTTCAGTTTCAGTTTCTGGCACAAAAACCTTCCCCTGACGTTTTGTTTTGCTTTCACATTGTCCTTGCTTTTTTGGGGGATTTGTGAATTTTATTTTGATGTAATTTTTGAATAATTTCAGATTGTTGTGGAATAGTTGTGTAATGTTATGAGAAAATGTTTGTAAAAAAAAGAAGCAGGGATTACAAAAATTATATTAAGCATTGCCACAACATTTTAAGATTTTTTAACAAAGATTTTAAAGATAATGTATTAGAGCAAATAGTAAAGTAGTAAAAATGCTGGTACCAAAACCTTCTAAACCTCGCATATATCATAAAAAAATAACATTTGTCTGCTGTTATTTTTTTCAACAAAGCTCTCCCCAATTTAAGATTAGCTATAACTTTCCAAATAAATGTTCTGCTATTGGGTTTGAGTGTGAATCTTCTTTGACCACACTGTTATTTTTTTATATTTTGCATTTTATGTGCCATATAAAAACGATCAGGAGGATTATGCAAAACTGTTCATAATGAGTAAAAAAATACCATTTCAAAAGTTCAAAGTGCAGGCGATAAAGAGTGATATAGTTTTTATAGTTTTGATGAATTAAGATAGACATAATCAAATAAATAAATAATAATATATAAAAAGAGAGTTCTAATGATGGCAGAAATATTTACTCATGAATATATCTCAAACCAATTGCTCACAACAGACCAAGGTTGACAAGTAAGTAAAGAAAACATTTTGTAACTACATTTATTTCTTTTTTAATCATTATAAAAAAACATCAATCCCTAAAAAAAATCTGAAAGTGTGGCGAATGCTTTTGGAAGTTTACGGTCATTAAAGTGCCACTTGACATTAGTGGCACCGCAGCCTGTGGCCCTTGGTGGGACCAGCTCTGTCACATTTGGAACTTGTGCCCTGCATGAATGCACCGCTTCAGAAAGCACTTACTTCAGCTCATCAGTTTGTGTACGTGAAGAGAGGAGGAGGAAGATATTATCCAGAGAGTGTGTGAGATTGATTATTAATGTGACAGATGAATAAACCGAATCATGAGAAGATCTGCAACCGTGATTACTCCGTCTCTAGAACTGATCATGTCAAGGTTGTTCAAACGATTATTAACCCTTTAAGATTTAAGATTAGCTGTGTTAAACAATTCTAGTCCCCTTTCCCGTAAATGCATACAGAACGTATATCTTTATGCTGTTTACTCCCATTAAAACCTATTAAGCAGTTCTCACAGTTTGTCCAAGTCAGCAATAGCTACTTGTGGGTGTGGCTGGCGATAGATCATGTGTCTAGACATTCAATAGACTGTTAACCTGCCTTTAACCTAATGAGATCTGGTTTGAGTTTATATTGAGTAAATTTATAGTTAACAATATATTTAACAAAATATTTTGTGGTATTTCCATTGCTCTTACCTTGACAAGCTGGCACTGGGGCGTCCCATTCGAAGAACCCCTGGATGTTTTTCTTACACACTGCACTGCTTTTGCCCACCAGCCTGTACCCACGGTCACACACCCAGCGCACCAGGCTGTTCATGTGTCCACCCGTCTGACTGCTGATGGAGCCATGCACAGGAGAATCCGGGGTGCTGCAGTACAGTGCTGCTTACACAGAGACAGACAGAAACAAGACCCCATCAGTTCCTTAACCACAATGCTGAGCCACGGCCTTGCACTCGGCTCAATCTCTCATTCAAACGCATTCAAACACTGGTTAAAAACAAGTTTCCATCTATTTTACTAAATCTGAATTCTGAGTAACACAGAAGCAAGGATTCTGGGAATCTGTTCAAGAGATAAAGAAAATGAGGCTTTGATACCTTTAGCTGGTGAGCTGTTCCCTTTTAATGCTTAAATTATTGCATTTAATTCTTGCATTAATAACATAAATTGTGCAGAAAAAATGATTTCTGCATTGATTCAAATTGCTCATAAAGAAATGCTTACATTGTGGCATTGTCTTTTTATTTAATTTATTTTAATTTAATAAAAATGAATCTCAAAAATGAACAGCTTTGATACATTTTTAATCTACCTAAATAATCAATAAGAGTTTTATTTTGCCCACAATTTTAACGAGAGTATAAAATAATATATTTTATTTATTATACACCGTCATTGGAAAAAAACAATAGAGGAAAACAAAAAAAATAAAGCTATTAGTAACTTCTAGATTATTATTTAATGAAGTTATCATTATTAAATTAATTTAGTTGCATTCTAGATATAAAATAATAGAAACTTAAAATACAATAAAAAACTAAAATAGAAGGAAAATATAAAACAAAAATGGAAAAAGTAAAAATAGAATAGAGTAGAATAGAATAATAATTTAATTAAGTTAATATTAATAAATAGAGTTAGTTGCAATCACAATAGAAAAGAATAGAAACCAAAAAGACAATAGAAACACAAATTAAAATACATAAATAAATAAAAAGTGAAAATAGAGTTAAATCAACTACCTAAAATGTAATTCAACTAAAAACACCATCAACTTGAGCGTTGGAACCAAAACAAAAAAATATATAAAGAAAACAGACAGTAATTTTATTACTTAGTAAAAAAACAATTAAATAAATTATGTTAACAAACAACTTTGTAAAGACAGGTGAAGAGGTGTGTAATAAAAAACAACCTCAAGCAAATACAACACAATTAAGAGTTTCATTTAGTCGAATCGTTTGAATTGAATTGAAAATAAAAATCAATTCAAATCAAATGATTGAATACTTTTTCAAAGCCTTGAAGCATTACTCAAAAACACACACACACAAACACAAACACGCACACGCGTCAATGAACACATCAATGAAACCCACAGAGACCTTGACAGTGACACAGACCTCGACAGGCAGAAAAAAGATACTCCATTTGAGTTTGTCAAGAGACTGGGAGTGAAATCAAACTGATTCTTAGCCTTTGAACTGAACCTATGCACATTGTGACGTGGGACTTTTCTATGCTAAAGATGGAAATGAGCAAGCCATTCATCATTGATTTCATAAGCCGAAAACATCTGACAGGAGTCTGAAAAGCACTTAACGTGGGCTGTCAGTTTGTGTTTAATCTCAGTTCAAAGATTCTCGTAAAGCAGACACTAATATACCTTTACGTAACCTTTCAGAGGAGACAGGGGGATGCAGGTACTGTTTGACTATTTTTAGTCATCACAGGAGGCAGGTTAGAGGAAATGTGGATGTCTTGTATTCATGAGAACATCATTGGTAAGAAAGTGAGAAAGCTTTTGTTGGACTCAAGCAGTACTACTTTGATACTTAAGGTATTTTAGACAGTAAACGTCTTAGACTGTAGAATACATGACGTCACCTGTAACTTTCTGAAGAACCTAAATTTAGATTTAGTCAGGCGTAATCTTGGAATTGTGTCAGCCGGAAAACAGCATTTTAACATGGTAAGTCTATGTGGGTGTCTGCTCAAGATGACAAACTGCACCTTCATTCACTTCTGTATAAGCTTTAAGAAGATGTGAAGGTTGCCATTTGATTTTTGGAATCCACAATTAATGGAATCATTAAAAAATAGTGTGTTAAATCACACTAAAATTTTAAAAAGATGGAGTTTTCATGCAACATATATTCATCTTGGTCGACCAACATACAATGGACATAGTCAAGGTAAGGGTTAACACAATGCTAACTGTAACAGGAAATGGTTGAAGAAGAGTTTTTGATCCAATGGCGGATGGCCACGACCTTGCAAACCATAAATAGCATTCATTTATTCCCAACAGTCTTTTCATCAGTTTTAGTTAAGATTTATTTGTCCAATCACACTCAGACCTCAACATGTTGGTTACAGGTAAATGGTATCTACCTAGACAATAAAGCTGCCCTTGCTATTTTAACTAGCCTCCTCACAGTCAGCTATCTAGCATTAGGTGATGTCAGCGGGGCCCCATGCACTGATTGGTTGGTTGGTTCGCCTACAACGCTAATGACTTCTGCTAATACGATCTTTATTTTACATTCACAATGGCTGAAGGAGGAAGTGAAACTCTCCTGGATGGACTGCTGGATGCGTTCAGTGGGATTTTCATTCCAATCCTCTGTTGTGTTTATCTTGGGTGCTGTGCAAAGCTTATAGAAGTCAATAATAGAATTTGTGCTGAGTCGGATGTATTGGATTTATATCTTGTATTGATTCTGTTGGTGTGTATGACAGCGGTGTTGTTTTAAGTTTGGCATGATTTATCGGTGCTTCGTATAATATGTTTGTTTGTTGTATTGACGGTTTCTGTCAGAAGGCACAGCTAGCAAAAAATTCACTGTCTGCAACACATCAAAGAAGAGCAGTAAATATATAGCTCTTGACCAATTCATATCAAAAATGCACAAGACTTCAAGATCTGGCTCCTTGATATGAATCCATAACGCTGGAAAGTTTTGGGTATGGCGATAACGAAGAGCTTGTCACCGTAGCAATACAGACATGGTGTACAACCTACATTTTATTGCCGATACTCATATCAAAGTTAGAGTTAAGGTATTTTCACACTGAAGTCTGAAAGATAAAAAAATTTGAGCAAAAATAAAATTCACACTTTTTGCATTTTTCGCATTTCCAGGAGACGACTTCAAACAGGTTTGGTCCTTCTGTGAGCAAACATCATACTACATGAGTCTCTGCTCGGGATTATTACATTCATGGAAATCTGTGACTTTTTTGATGTACGTTTCCAAAACATGGCATCAAACTGAGGACCAACGTCCTTAAATATTTCTGGAAATTAAATTATTTTAAGGATATAAATTATCCTTCCTCTCTGCGCATTCTCAGGATCAGATGACCCCAGCATTTGCTTTACTTTTTTTATTTGTAAAAGAGAGATTCACATCAGAAATTCATCATTACTGCTTGAAGATGATTTGTTTTGCGATTTGTTTGTGCGTTTTTTCCCCCAAACAAGTTCAAATACCTAGTGTGCAAGACTTGTGGACCTTTTTTTTGCAAATATTTTTGCGTAAAAATGCAATTTTTGTGCTTCAGTGTACAAAGTCCGAAAAAGACCACAACAGTGCAACAGAAATTTAAAGGTTTATCAGCAATATTTAGTTGTAAAGAATCCTGTTTTTTTAAAGAAGTGCTTTAGCCACTTTACATTCTCCCATTACATATCCTCTGTCCACAAACATGAATATTTGCATTATTTTGAGCTTTATTGAACGTACAGTAGCCACCTTTCCTCTTGCTGACAGTAAACCCAAGGCTGTTTGTAGAGAGCACCTCTTGTGTTCTGCTTTGTAGATCATTGCACATCATCATCAGATTACGCACTAACTTTGTTTCAAAAAAGAGCAAAGGGTTACTCGAGTCCTCTGAGTACGAGTTTTCTGGAAACACCAGTGAGACACCAGAGAAGCTACACATGCTTTCAGTGACCACAGAGAGCCCTGGAACTGTAGATGTGTCTGTCCTGATTCTGTCTGCTCCACTAAACACCCAACACACGCTAAAAGGTGAGGTGTGGTGAAAAAGAGCATGGCGTGTGTCTGTTAGCCAGTGTAGTCCCCCGGTCAACATCCATACCATCCAGTGCACCACAGGTCTCTGGCCTTTTCTTATTCTGTCAGGATGATTTCTTTCCATGAAACCGCAAAGTGCTCGAGCTAAACTGTGAAATACATCAGTCAAACGCGGATGAGCTGAGAGCGAATGTTTGTATGGGTGGCTCTCCTGGGTGAACTTGACAAACTAAAGCCATCAGAGTACTTAACACAGCCAGTGTACAACGAAACGCTATCACTCTCTACACATCCATCAAGTTTCTCATACACACACATGCACTTGTGCAGAAATACACACAATCTCAGCATAGACAAGTGGAAGTTGATAAATTTGTATTTAAATATAGATCATGAGAGGAATACATTTACCCATTTTAAATGTGCCTTTTATCACATTTATCTTATATTTATTATAGATTAATTATACTTCTAATTCTTACATCTCTGTAAGCAACTTGAATTACATTAGACAAATAAACTAAACAATTCACAATGCAGGAGACTTGACAGAGGATTGTTTTGTTTAATTTATGACTGAGGCCCAACAAGTTCACAAATGTCATGGTGACCAAACTGGGGGTGAACGGTGAATGTGACCCCATGATCCTCGCTAGGATTTGTAAGAGGTTTTGGAACACGTCAGCACACTTTATTCATCTCATACTTCACATGCTCATTAAAAGCCAAAGGTGAGAAGCATGCAATAAAGAGATAGAAATGGATACATACTTTGATACTCACCGACATATCGGATACGGAAGCCCCTCTTGTTGGTTCCGTGGTCAGCTGACCAGCGCAGGAGGAGCTGGTGACCACTGGTGCTGATGTTGAAGGGGGTGGACAGATCTCCGCTCAGGGTGGCCAGGGTCTGGCTGTGGATGCTGGGGCCTGTAAAAATGACAGAATAAGTGACATATCTGTAAATGTCACATAAAGTGCTCTAAAAGTCGATAGAATCAACCAGAAAGCATCGAGAAAAGACACTTAGACATCCGTACACGATCTTCCTTTTTTCAAACAGGGGAAAAAATGGGAAAATCTAATGCTTT
Organism: Danionella cerebrum; assembly: GCA_007224835.1. Taxonomy (NCBI): domain Eukaryota; kingdom Metazoa; phylum Chordata; class Actinopteri; order Cypriniformes; family Danionidae; genus Danionella; species Danionella cerebrum. Next base: position 311,233 of record SRMA01027213.1, on the reverse strand, counting down.
GAAGCATTCATTTAAAATGTTTTTCCAGGAGAAGAAACAGGATTTGGAACACAAAGAAAGATAAAATTATATTTTCAATTGGAATTGATCAAATAATACTGAAAGAAATGCCTACCATCAAAGACTTCCAGAAAGTCATATTCCTTCTCCGTCTGGAAGAACTCGAAGAAGAGGCTGATGTTGTAGCCCTTCTCCACGTTGATGCTCCAGGAGCACATCTGAAGGTTTGGATAGCTGTCCGGGTACCCAGGGCTCAAAATCACTCCAGAGGAGTCAAAGCGAACATCGTGAGCTGGGCATTGCACTGTGGAAAAAACCCACAAACATAAAAACAATATCCATGCACTTAAAAAAGGCCGGAAAAAAAGATGGGCAACATGACAATGCCCCGTGCCATTTGATGATTTGAGCGCGGCCATGGCAGATGGAGAGAGGGGGGTTTTATGTATTTCTTTTGTATACACTCACTGGCCACTTAATTAGGTACATTCATTTATTGGCTAATGAATTGGACTCAACCTCTTTTGTAAACATCTTTTCTTCTCTTTTAAGAACTCAAGTACAGCGATAAAAGATGGAAATCTATGCTTTAGTTGGAAATTAATAACCTAAATCCCTTGACCCTCAATAATTGCATGGTCTTTTAAAAAGGCATCTCTTAGTTTTGAAGTCAGCACACATTTCATGAGCTCTCCAAACCTCTCCATTTTGTTTATTCCACTCGGAAACTGCTGTAATGTGCATGACAAATGATTGAATCAGGATTTCCAGGCACTTTCCTGAATCTAAGCACAGGACAAACTCTAAGCAAAGTGAGTGCTCTCTCTCAAGGGTCTGCAGGGAGAAGGATGGAGCCATGAAAGATTAATGACGGCATCTGTTGGAGCTGGTAAACAGCGAGGGGAGCATCGCTCATCGACAGCCAGGCTGCGCTGACAGGAAATGACAGAGCTCTTCATGGCCGATCAGCAGAATGGCCTCTGATCACATTTTACCCTCCATTTCATGTATGATGCTCAGCTCAGGCTTATAGTTTCGACTCCTCCAATATCCTGAGATTCACTCGTGGATGTTTCTATGGCAACAACATCGAAGAAACTCTAATCTTTCAACTTCCCTGTGAGTTTAAATGATCGCGCCTTGATGTGATGGTTCACAGGAAAAAAAGACAAAGTTAGTTCCCCAATTAATGCTTTTAAATGGCCTTCCAAAGAACACAGTTTTGTTTCTAATAGGTGCTTCAGATAGTCAATACAAAAACATCCTGATTTAGAAATCAAGTAAACAATAATGCCATAAAAAACAAATTGGGTTAAAACTCCTCTTGAACATGCTACAGTTGGAAACCATAATAGTATTTTAAATATAAAGTGCAGGGGTGTTATCCCAGTTCTGTTAGTTTCTGTGTTTGAGGAGCTTGCCCACCTTGGCAGGATGGAGGGTTCCCATCCATCTGTAGCCGCTCTCCTAACCTGCAGGTCAGAATCTCGCTCCCCACCAGGGTGAATCCAGGATGACAGCGATAGCGGATAATATCACCTGAGAGAGGGAGAGAGCGAGAGAGAGGGGAACTGATTAAGCATGTGTTTAATTGGGTGGGACAGCGTACCTCCATGGCTTTAATGGAGACAGATGCCGGTGATGGCATATATTCTCACACTCAACTTGAAAAGGTTTATAATTGAGATGGAAAACATCCGTGCTGCAGTTGCTGTAATGGAAGGCTTGCATTGGCTGAAACCATCTAAGAATAATCATCCTACAGCATCAAAAGTAAAACACGAAAGAGTTTTCCTCTGCAGATGCGCTTTCTTACGCAATGTCTAGGAATCTGTCAAGTTTATATTCACGTTCTAATTCCTGAAGCTGCAGAAAAGAACCTGATTTTTCATACCAGGATATGATTTAGTATTAATTTGAACACTTGATCAGTAACAGCAGATGACTAGTATGCAATGAATGGAGTCAAAGAGCAAATTGTTATTTTTATCTGCTTTGACCCCACAGAATACTTCTGAGCTCGTTCACTCGTGTTCAGGAGAGTGTTTTAACTACACACCTGGGTAAAACTACTTCACAGCAGTTTAAAAAGTTGTATTTTAACTCTGTCCTGGGGTTGATTCGATGGTCATGACTGGTGGTTATAAACCCAGAGCAGCTTGTAACGATAGAATAACATAAAAACCAGGATTTGCTGTGATTTATCATCAGAATCTTTTTTTTTTAATTGTATAGTGAATGCTTTTAAAACATTGGTCACTTACAAGGATGATTTAAATAGAAACCTGTGTCTCAGTGATGGTTTCATCAGAATGATGTGAATTTCAGAACTACGGTTTACAGAACCATGGTTTACGGAACCATTCACTAGATCAAATGCTGTCAAGAATAACACCATTGAAATTTCAATTCAATTCACTTATTTTCTGTTGTCTATACGGCAATGTACCCTACTGTATGTGCAATAGAGTACACAATACATGGATAAAAACAAACATACAGAAGATTAACGTGATAACAAGTGATTTCTGTCACCATGAATATTTATACATATAGTTTGACTACTCCCGGGCAATACCATATAGGCCAGTTTAAAAAGATGGGCTAGTTGTCTAGAGAAACTAAGAAATATATTGAAATTGAAAGCAAACGGTGAGCCTCAACAATTTAGATTGAACTGAAGCATGTTTAGGAAGAGTCAACCCTACCGATCTCTAACTCATTGTCCTCCATCAGGATATCAGAGTTCGGCACTTCTGCAGGGGGCTGACACACCCGTAACTGGTAGGCTGCAAAACAAGACAACATTATGTTCTTACAAGCTTTTGTTGAGATTCAAAACTCGTAGCCATTATTAAAGTAAAAATAAACAACAAATGAATAATCAGAAACATGCCTTTCCAACCTTTTTAGTTTCACAGAAGATGTTTGTGTGTTGTACAGCACGATCTATCTTTTCTTTATAATCTTTAATAATTCCTACATTTGCTCTTTGAGGATAACTGCAGTAAGATTTACAGTTCTCTGACTTTTGAAGTTGTGTATTACAGAACAGATGCCTGCACAGATTGGAGTGTTACTAATAATAACAACCAAGCTTCTTTGCACCATACACAATAATTGTTGAGTTAATTGCTCCAAACCCATAGACTCGGATGTAGAGCAAAGTTCAGGAACAGGAAGCTGTAATTGTGGGGACTTCAGACTGATTAAGATGGATATCAGAGGCTTTGAGCTCTCGGCTTTGAGGACATCAGGAACTGAAGACTTTGGTTTTGTCTTCTCTTGCCAGGTCCAGCTTAATTTGGAAGCACACTAATTAACTCCAGAAGCACACTTAGCATGTGGTCTCTTCCCAGCCTACTTCCTGATGGGATCCCTGTTGTGTTTTGGGGTAAAGTGGCCAGAATGGATGGGGAACAGACACTTTGATCAGAAGCCATGTGGAGGAAGCCAGTGCCTACTTTCCTACAAGAATCTTTCATGGAGGAAATGGAGAGAAGTGCTCACAAAAAGGCTTGCAACTGCATCTTTGTTATCCGATTATTGGTATTGTTTTTAATGCAAAGTTAATTAATGCAAAGTCTCAGCAAAGTTTGGTTATTGGAGGAGATGCGTTTAGAATTTGGGTTCGAAGAAAAAAGAATACGTTGGCTTTACAAGCCAACATAATAAAACAACAGTTTAATGCTAAAATGCTAATGGTTAATTATTTTCGACATCAATCTTAGTTTATTTATTGCCTCAACACTTAAAAGACATTGAATAATATTTTAGAATTTGCATTGGAATCTGTGTTTATTAGAGGAAAATTAAGCAATCAAACCCTTACTTCACGTGTTAAACTCTCGACAAAGACTGGTCCCAAAAAGGGACCAGTATGTATTAAAATGAACTAAGCAAATGGGAGACACAAAAACTTTATATCATGACAAAAACGGTATGTTTGTTGTCTAGCTAATGTATTGCTTCATGATGAATATGCAGAGGTGTGTATTTATGCTTGAGTTGTTTGAAGTCTACAAATGGTGGATAATCACACGGAATGACCACTTGAGTGACAGCCATAGATTAGCATTGATTGACAAGGTTTTAACAACAGGCATCTCGGCTCCGCCCACATCATACCGCTTTGCCCATGTTGCCTATTAATACGAAGGGATTTACTGCTAAGTTAACAAATTTCTCCTAAACTTTTATATACTTTTTTACTATTCAGTATGAAACAAAACAAAATCTATGAAGTAACAATGTGGCAAGAGTTTTCTTATAAATCCTAACTAAGGAGAGGTGGAAAGAGAGAGAGAGAGAGAGAGAGAGAGTGTGTGTGTTTGCTCTTCAGAGCACCATTAGTGTCCGCCTTTAGAATTAAGTCATTAAAATGGGCTACTTGGCACTTCTCTCTCTCTCTCCAAGATGCCTCTTTGATGTCCTTGGAGTCTGGCTGGAATATTGAGCAAAGCCTTGCTAATAAAGCGGAGTGAATTTGGAGGGCATGATCTCTGCGTTGGAGAGCCCATTTCCAGCTCATAATCATATTCCGGAGATTCCTGTCTAAGCGGCTTTAGATGGATTGACTTTAAAACACCAGAGGATGCCACAAAAGAAAGCAGACAGGACACCGACTTAATGTGATTAGATAACACACTAAATACTAGGTGAATATTTCAGTTTAATGGATCTGGTTGGAAATAAAGTTGTTTAGGCCTCAGTGTTTCAAAGAAAACCGAAAACTAAGCGAGTTATTCCCAGATCTGGATAAACCTCATCACTGATAAACTTATTGGCAGATGGAAAGAGTCATCTGCAATTCAATTCACGAAAGGCAGCAAGCCACAGTGATAAAACTAAACAAAACAAGCAAAAAAACAAAAGATGGCAATCAAAAAAAGGCAATCTATTTCCAATTCCTTACGTTAACTTTTAAGACAACTTTTCCTTTCATTAACTTTTTAAACAATGTTGTGTTTGCAATAAACTCTCAAAACCCTTTTTTTTCCAGTAACAGTGTTTCTCTCTAGCGGTGCTTGATTGGGGGATAATTGTTGTGAAGAATAGACAGCTTTAATGCTGGTGAGAATCTTCTGATGGATGTTAGTCATGATGGCCATCATCACTGTTGTTGTCCTTTGTCTTCTGCCCCGGTCAAAAATTTTCAGATAAAAAGCCTAAAATAACACTTTTGTGACAACTGCTTTCAGTTAGAAACCTCTTGGTTTCTTTATTTGATCCTTAATTATTACAATCCTTAATTCACAATATATTAAAAGAACTGTAATTATACTTTATTGTACATCGATTCAACCGTTAGAAATCTGGGGCCTTTGATATTTCCACATCAAATCTGAAATTGTACAAAAAATACAATTCCAAATATTACATTTTGTAATTTATTCACTGCAAAAATCTCTAAAATTGAGAAAGAACAGTTTTTATGTTTTATAACAAAAATCAAATGTTGAGATGAATTAAATAAAATAAAAATGTAGAAATCCAAAAAAGACAATGGCAAAACAATTATTAATGATGAAAATAATAAATATCAAAGCCTTTTTGAAAACCACACAATATATTTAAAATCAAAATGAAACAATAGGTGGGTTGCATCATTCCTACTTGATTCAAAACATCCGATGTGATTGGCTAAGAATACTAATCTGTTACTTTTAGAGCAGCAGGCTAGATTAAAAACTAGATTTCCTTTGGATTTTTTTTTATTCTCATAAACCACCGGCCTGTTTTTAAATTGTGCCATCCTGAGCATTTAATCACAAAACGTTTTCCCTGTACTTGTGAAATACATATCGCAATAATTCTAAGCTGGGTCAAGAGGGACCATTTAGATTTATTAAATACTTTGTCCCTGTTTGGGTCCTAACATCCAATCGTGTAGCTGATTAGAATGATGCGAATGCTCATTTTCCTTTGGTGCTTCACAAAATCATTAAGCCTTCAGCAAGAACTGACTAACATGAGCTGAGGATCAATATGAAAGCATGTAACGAACCATAAATCCTGTCAATACGACCTGCCAGACATGGTTCAATAGCACCGTGCAAATGAAAACCCCTTTAAATGCATGGTTGAAGTCCAAATGAGCGCGCAGAGTGATTTTAACAGAAACAAAATCCATCACAATCCTGTTCTCAGTTCATTCCATATCTTGAAACGCTCAGAGTACAAGGTTTAAAATAACTACTTATGTCAACTTGAGCTGTAATGGTTTTAAAGTTTGGCGATGATAGTGTTCAACATTTAAAATCTGCTAAACCACGTGCTTTGATGAAAGCAGAGATTACAGATACATGAACTAATGCTTTAGTTAAAATTATGAAGAGATCACCCCGATAAATAGCACAGAGGACAAATTTTCAATCAGTGAGGACAATTTAGTTTATGTTCCATTTAAAACATAAATTGAGCAGAGCGAGCGAGGGAGGGAGGGAGGAGGCTGCTTAATTTTTCTTTCAAAATCAAGCTCTTCATACAAGTTCAAAACTGCTGGTAGAGGTAGGTTTAATCCAAAATAAACAAATAAATAATAACCAATGCCAACTGCGATTGGCTAATTGGTTAGGCATTGGTCACATATCCAAGATGTCACCCTTGGATCCCACTCTCAATCCCATTGCAGGAAGTGAAGATGCACAGTTCTATTTGTTTACATACCACTATAGTTTATGCTTATTTGCTCCCGATTCACAAAGAGTAAGAATTTTAAACATTTGAAACATCACATGTACTGTACTTTGTATAGTATTTTAAAATTGCAGTTGCTGTACTTGACTTGCATTCAGGTCATGAACCTTTTAGAAATCTCAGCTGGTGTTATTATCCTTCTGTTAGTGAAGATCACTTGAAATAAAATTTAATCTGAACTCAGGCCTCTTCTTGTGATAAGAGAGTTTTGAACATGCAAGATCTCTCTGAACAGAGAAAGAGTGTGTGTCCAGCAAATCTGACCGTGCACTGACCTCCTATGACTAATTCATTTAAACTGTAGCATTAGTAACGACACAACTCCAGGATTAGTGCACCGTAAAAACAACAAGACCAAAATACCAACCATGATAACTGAGCACAAAGAAGCCACTGCCGCTGAAGTCGCTGTGGAACTTGATGAGGATCTGGTTGGAGGTGCTGTAGACTGACTCCAGAGCAGTGTTCCCACTAAACTGACCAATTTGAGGAGAACTCTGGTCTGGACCATCCCTAAAATAAACAGACACATTCTTACTGGAACATCCAGGCACATGTTATGAGTCAAATCATATAAATGACCTGTTTGACTACCATCTAAATAATTGTAAAATCATTTTGAATTAATTTAAAGGCCTTTTTTCCCCCAAGAGATTTTTTTAATGCAGACTTTAAAGTGTTAATAATTACTAAACAAACTGAAACTCTCTAAAAATACATAAATGGACGTTGAAAATAACTAGACTGATTACCCTTAAATAACCTTAAAAGGAGTCTTAATAAAGACATGATCAGCGGCTCATGTGAACAATTTTATTAGATGTGTTTCACAGCAATACAAATGTACCACCAACAGCATAACGCAACACCACCAGGCTAATCAGTGAAAGTTCACTGTGCAGAGAATTCTGGGCAACATTGTTCTCTGATCGGAATAAATAGCATAATACAGTTTGCCCTTTTGAGAAAATGTACAAGACAGTTAACACATAAGAGTAAAGGATTGTTAGTACGCAACACAGGTACGAGAACCTGCTGCGGTGCAGCCAGTAATCCCAATATGGACTATTGTTAAAATAAAAGTGAAGCAAGTTTCCAGGATTTTTACTATCAATGTGCGTTAAAATATTTATGTGTGCTTTTCAAGTCAACTCTCTTGCTTTAGAAAAGCTACTTGACGCTCTGACACTCTTGTGGACTTGAAATACATGTGATCCACAAGTTTTAGTACTGTGAAAACTGATGGGAAAGGTTGTGGGACATTAAAATGCTTCTTTGGAATGGATTCAGCCTCTACAACATTAATTTCAATGAGAAATAAAAAAAATAACCATGTAAAATCAAAGGAATTTTGATTTCTTTTGCCACCAGCACCAAAAGTACATTATTCCTCAATAAACTTTTAGAAAGCAATACTGAGTTAAAATGTTCAGAAATTCTGCTATTTAAATAAAAATGACAAGCCCTATTCAAAATTCCTTTCAGATTAATTGACTTGATATTAGCACACGCAGTTAATATGTAGAACTTGCATTTCAAAACATCCTAAATCTGATTTTATGAATTCTAATTAGGGTCTTTGAGGTGACTGAGGTTTTTTCATAGGGCTAATTTGCTAAAAAACAATAAATGACTCTAGGGTTAAATTTATCACTATAGAAGCATAGAAGGCCGTTTTGACAGAACCGTATCCTCATAAATGCTAGGATTGCAGAGGAAGGAGACCAGAATCACCAGAATCCCTCATAATCCTTTATGAAATAATAGTGTTTGACTCTATTCTTCATAACCCACGTTATGCTTCTGAAACGCAACAAATGATGTGAGACCCACTGTTCCAGAAAAAACTAATGACTCCAGTACTGACTGGAGAGTTTCCACTGTGTTTGGTAGTGTAAGACTCATCTCTGCTGCAGCCCGACACTGAGCACTGCCTTTATGAATCCTATTGTCTGAAATAAGCAGAAACAGCAATATTTGGCTTCTATTATTGACTAGAAGCAAGGCAGTCATTTCTCTGTGTCTCAAGCTTTATTTCTGTGATATCTGCTGCTGTCTCTCCATTAGGCCAAGCCAGCAGTCTTTGTTCAATATATGAGCGATAGAAGGACTAATGAACCAGAAGACACTGCTTTTTGATTATCTAGGTCATGTTTGATGCATGAGATGGTCACTAAGAGCACGACACAATGGAGAAAAGAGAGAGAAGCAGTTTTAAAGGAACATTAGCTTGAAAAAAAAACGTATTAAACATCATGCGGCAGTGGACGGTACAAAGAAATATAATAAAAACATACAAAAATCCTGAATAAGAAGGAAAGTGATTTTGAGAATAAAAAGACTATTAAGAGAACGGTCAACATTGTGCCTAATATTTGAACAAAATAGAGCTTTAGGCAGCTCACATTTATTAAATGTAAAAAAAAAAAAAACTGTTCAAATCATATGACTTGATGACTCATTTGAATGATTCTTTTGCCAAAATGTTTAATTGATCAAAATTACATTTTATATTTTAAGACTTTTACTAAACGTACTGAGTTGAGATTTTGTCCAAAGCATGCTACAAGTTTTTTGTTACCAAAAGCCAAGTTTGTACATATCTACCAGTTACAAAAAAACAACCCAAACAAAACAAAATTAACTTAATGTTTCTTGATTCTTATTGTTCAAAAGTTTAAAATTAATTAGTTCCCCACAGTGATTTGTGGTAATTTGCATCCCTCTATGTATTAAAATGTTTCTCATATCAAATGTTAATTTTGTGACCACTTTAAGTGAAAATATAAACAAATCCCAAAGAACCTTTTAAATTAAAAAGCAGCATTTTTAATATTGATGTTCTACCTTCTGCTAGAGTAAATAATAAAGTCTCCCATCAGCAAAGCCTAACCTACTTTGCTATTCTAACTATGTCATAATAGCAGCCAAGAAATTAAAAGTTTTACAGCTCTATTCTAATCACGTTCTTCAAACCTTCAGCCTGAACTACTTTAGGGAAACCAGTCTTACAGACAGGAACATGTCAAATAAAAGTCCTCCTTGCACAAAGCAGAAAAGTAGGAAAAATGCAATAGTAATGCAACCATCCATGTGGTGGAAATGCATTATTTAAAGCACGGTGAGTGTAGGGTTTGCAGGATTCATTAATAAATAAAAGAAGCCTCTGGAATGTGCTTAAATGAGGCACCTCTGATATGAGACGTGAGCTGGAGACATTAATTATTGGATTCGTCCTGAGCTTCAGTCCATGCATTATTCCAGGTCCCTCGCAATGATGCGTCAAAACGATGTGAAGGACAATTAGTCAAAACCATCGGATCTGGAGAGACTGGCCTGGATTGACTCCGCGAGGACACACTATGAAGTTATCTGAGAGTCTGCTTACAACTAAAGTGTGACTTGTTATCTGAGTTGTTTCCTCAGAGATATGCAAGTTTTGAAAGCGGTCTTGCTGCTTTAATTATCTTTGTTTCAATCTAGATAAACCTCAAGAGGTAGTTCTTCTTGTTTGAAGATGTGTGGCCTTTGGAGATTAAAACACAAAAGCAAACCGACTTGAAACCAAAACTAGACGCAACCAGAAATATGTGACAAATTAAAACATGTGTCCCTAAAGCAAAAGTGCACAAAAACTATATAAAAATTTTTTTTTAAACATTTTTGCTGGACAACTTAAATTTTTTTTATTTGTTTTAAATACAGTATTCCTACTATTCTAGAGTTGGGGTTAGTGCGGAGAATAGTCAGACACTCTTTTCCTCTAAAGATTGCTTAAGGGTGCTTTTTCTGTTTGTTTTGTCTGATCTTCTGATATAAAAAAGTGTCAGGAAGCCATATTTTGTATGATCATGTGTCATGTATTCGGTTTCAGAGTGCAGCATATGGACGATGCCCAAACTATTTAAAAAAAGCTATAATTTTATAATGTTAAATAGCTGATGTGGGTTGACTTGTCTTAATCTAAGTTGGTCATTGTGTGACCGTTTCCTCGACTCAAGTGACTTCTCACCAGACAGTGATGTAGTCGTAGATGGGCTCAGTGCTGAGGACGGTGAAGTTGATGTAGATGCCATTTCCTGGAGGCACACGAACACTCCACACACAGTCCTGGAAGTTTGGATATTCAGCAGGGTGCCCAGGAGAGAAGATGGTGCCATTCATGGATGTGATATTCCCTCCACACAGAGCTGAGGGGAAGAAAAAATGGAAAATTAAAGTATTTATTAGGGATGTCCCGATCAGGTTTTTTGAGCCCCCGATCCGATCCGAGTCATTTAATTTTAAGTATCGACCCATACCGAGTCCCGATCCGATACTTGTCTTTTCCTTGTGCTAATTGCACACTTTAAGTGCATGCAGGTTATTCTAAAAAGTTCAAAAAGCCGGCGGAAGCCAGTATTCTCTACCACAGAGAGGGGTTGATTGTCCAAAGCAATGAATTCAACGACCCTTTCTGTAATCTTTTTGGCCTTGCAGCTCTCAAGAGGAAATTTCTGTCTCCTTTTAAAAGTTTCCTCCAGTGTGTGTTGCTTTGGTTTAGCCTTTTCCTGCGTTCGCTCAGTGAAGTCGCAATATTCTGTTGTGTGTTTCGTTTTAAGATGCCTTATCAAGTTGGTAGTATTAAAGGCTGCTTTGCTAGTACCACCGCGTGAAATGCTCGCATTGCAAACATTGCATTTAGCTACCAGACTAGAATCACTTTCCAACTTAAAATACTTCCACACTGCAGACATCTTAGCACCGTATTGCAAGTAGTAAACAACAAGCGAGTTTAACATGCGAGTTTGCGACACATGCGTGATGTAGCTGACGTAAACATTCAATCGGTTCGATACGATCAGTTAAAAAATGCCTCGATCGGCCCCAATACCGATCTTTACGATCGGCTCGGGACATCCCTAGTATTTATGTTTTTAAAGGTCTTTGTAAGAATAAATGCAAGTTCAAAATTGTATTTTATTTAAAAAAAAATCGAGTTCCCACTAAAACAACTTTAGGTCTGGATTTGAAGTCATGTCACTGTTTTTTTAAATATAAAACTCGCCGTAAATTACTGCTCTATATTTTAGATTTTTCTCAAGACGTGGCAATCCCCAGCTCTTACTTGGAGCAAAACACAACAGACTCATTCGAACCAATCTTTTCGAATTGTAACTACTGATTATATCTGGGCAGAACAAAGTTTATAATGTCCAAGAAAACCATAGTTCCAAGGCCACAACTATGAATCTATTTTACTTGTTCTTTTTTTTACTGTCATTTCCCATACAAAAAAAATACTTAGTATTGATGGGATGAATTTATAGCATTTTATGGGTGAACTAATCTATAGCTTTTTAGCAGTTTGGTATCTGGACAGTGCCTTGCAACATAAGTGTGCACAAACGTGCTACATCCGGCTCTGATGCATCCGAGTTGACCCGATATTATTGGGAGAAACAAGGGGGAGAATTTCATGCGACAACGTGCTTCGATTGAAAACCATTGGCGCCAATGGGACCTTACACATGTGACCAATGGAATCTTGTCATTGAAACAGAGGAAAGAATATATGAAACATATATTCAGGATGAAATGCATAGTGCATAGTGAACAGCACAGAGTGTAGCGCCTTCTCCAGAGAACACGAAGAGCATTTGGAATGGGGAGAGAATAACATTAAAAATATAATAATAATATTTATCAATCTTTTTCATCATTATTCAAGCATGAAATTGAGATTTCAATCAAAATTTGAACTGCGCAGCTAATGTTTCCAATCCAATGGAGCCAATACAGTGTAGCCATCCCATGCCTTAAGAAGACGAACAAGAGGAACAAGCACACCATGGAAGGTTTGATGTCTAAGAGTTCATCTCTTCTCTGCGCTCACTCTGCGAGGACATCACCCCATTGCACTCTGGGAAATAATGTTGGTCACTGAGCCAGTGCAAATTTGTTCTGTCCATAAAGGTGCGTGGTACTGTTTAACATAAAGCATTATCTGGTAATTTAGTTTAGATAAGGCAATAAATCTCACTCCTGAGCTTGCGTGTAATGTCGAGCACTGTAAGCGAATGATGACACTTTTGTAATAACCTACAGCGAGCAGCTGCATCACATGAAACACTGAGGTCATTCAATTTCCCCGCTGCAGGATGGACAATTTATATTGAGGAGAGAGGAGAAAATGTACCTTCGCAGCGTGGGATGGGGTTGTTCCAGTTCCTGCTGATGCCATGCAGGCAGGTCAGCGAGGTCTCGCCAATCAGAGAGTAGCCGGGTAAGCACTCGAAGGACACCGTCATGCCCACGCTGAAGTCAACACCTATCACAATCCCGTTTCGAAAAGGTCTGGGGTCAGGACAGCTCTGGAGCTGATAGGCTGATGGAAACAAACAAAACCAGACAAAAACATGGATTTGAAAACATTGTTTTTTTTAGTTTTTTGTTTTTCTTTTAAGGCACTTAAATACTTTTATTTATGAAAGATTTAAACGTCCAAGAACTTGTTAGAAATCAAGACTATAAACAGTACCAAAATTCTAACAACTAAATATTTTCTAAGTTTTTTTTAATGTTTAAGCCTTTAAACAGGCATTTGAAAGTACAATGTTACCCAATAGAGAACTTTAGACCAGGTGATCAAAACTGGGTTCATCTGTGTTGCTTTTATATATATATATATATTTTTTTTATATTGTTTGATCTTGAATGTATAAATAGATTGCAATTGAAATTAAAATATCTACCATGAACATACAAGATATCAAATAAAAAATAAGACCTTCAATAAAAATCACACATTTCAATGTGTCTAAAAGTTTTTTTTTATGCTCCAAAATTATTAAAATCCATCAAGTTTTTTTTTTTTTTTTACCACCAAAAGTATCTAATGCAACCTGTATTGCCAGCAGAATGTTACCCATTAGGGTATTAAAGATTGTTCCAGTTTTTTATTAACATTTTATTTATTGTTTGAAGCTGATTGTAAGAAAATGGCAAAACAAAAATACTAGCAATAATTATTGGTGTATGAAAAATAATAATACAGAAATTCTCAAATTCTGATAAAAATTCTAAGCGGATTGTGGGAATATATTGTAGTTAAAAATATCTACCACGACAATACAAGATAATCAAATAAAAAAACACAAGACCTCCAATGAAAATAACACATTTCAAGGTGTTTGAAGCAAAATGTGGGTATTGGTATTTCCTAAAATGATTCAAATCCATTTTTAGTTAAACACCAAAAGTCTGTATTATGTGTATTATATCAAAATATATAAAATTATAGTAAAATTCACAGTTTTTGCATTTCGGTTAGTTTTTAACACATAATCAGTTATTAAGGAAGTGTTTAAGTATATTCTTGACCCAACAAGCGGTTTAACAGGCCCTACCCTGGTATGTGATGTGAAAGCCGGGTTTGTTTTGGGAGTAGTCGCTGTGGAAGAAGAACGTGGTTTGGTGCATGGTGCTAAAAAGTGCTTCTGGAAGCTGTGGTCCACTGAAGCGGTCAATCACCGCCCCAGTGTCACTGGGACCGCTTCGAATCTCTAGGTAATCATGGATGGCCTCCGTGGAGAAGTTCAGAAACTGCACATGGATTCCTTCAATCACACAAAAATACATTTGAACTCCGTCATACTCTCCAACCACTAAGTATTGACTTTCTTAAAACCACTTATTTATAAACATGTTTTTTTTTTGTTGTTTTGTTGTTAAATAGCAAAAGAAAATATCCTGATGAGAAAAGCCAATGCATGGCTGCAGGCTTTAATGAGATGCGTGTACCAAAGCCAATGGGAAGGCTGATAGTCCAGGTGCAATCCAGGCCGCTGGGGTAGTTTCCAGGAAAACCGGGGCTCAGAATCACTCCGCTGACCTCCGTCATGGTCCCGCCACACTGAGCTGTGAACACAGCAAAAGATTTGCTTCACACTCACAGCACAAACCACTTTCATGCAATACTTCCTGATTTATATCTTTACTGCAAATGTTTGAATGATTGCACAACGCGTCCATTTCAATCCAAAGTATATAATTCTCCACTAAAAACCCATTACCTTTTACATTGCCACACGATATTTGACTTAGCATTAGCACAAGGAATGCTTGGCAAATATAAAAAAGGGAGTTCCTTACTGAGTGTGTTAACATTAGTTATATGATTATATATTACCTATTTTAACTAAGGCAAAACTAAAAACTGTATTGAATTGAAAACTGTATGGTAGGCTTAACAGGCTACCTCTCAAAGACAGCTTCTAGTTGATCTACTTGTTCTTTTTTTACTCCATTATGTAATAATATACCAATGATTACATTGTTTGTAGCATTTTTGTCCATGTTTGTTACTACCTGTTGATTCTTTGCTTCCAACTATGAAAAACATAGTTGAATTAGAGAACATTTAATTAAAAGAATAAGTTGGTTTTGTTTTTCCTGGTGAATATGTGACACATTTTTTAGCATGGAGCTTTGCACTTAGTGGGGTTATCCACTTTAATCAACAAAAAGCAATAAAAACCAATCAGTAGCTAAATTCAAGCCGTGTGTTTTAAACTGTTGCTGCCTGGTTGTGAATGAACCAAATCTGAGACTCGTGACGATTCAGAATGTTCAGCTAACTAGCACAAGCCTCTCATTACCACTTCTGATGCAATGATACACAATTCAGTTATACTCCATCACATCCTCTCCATGAACACGTTCCTTTACATTTCTCTGCTGGTCTGATTAGCCTGAAGCTACAAGAAATTAAATGGAGGAGAACAGAACCACCAAACAAAACAGAAGGCTATAAATACTAAGAGGAAAATGAAGACGTTGTGGTCTGCAGTCTTTGTGCTTGGCAGGTAACGAAAGGGAAAAGAGGGAAAGAGGACTATGATAAAAGCAGCCGCACGTCTGCAGACTTCAGCCGTGCTTGCAACAGTAATATGGAGATCACAGATGCTAGTCATGGATGGGAGGTCTTCGTCTGTCACCGGAGACGCTGGACAATGTTTGTGCATAAATCAGAAGAAATTAGCTTGAAACGTATTTTAAAACAGGAAGCAGGTCGAGGGACATTAAACTCAAACAGAAGTTAAAGTGATGTAGAAGATGCACAGACAAGGTGCCCTTGATCAGTGAAGGACTGATCTGACTGGGGAAGATGAAGACATTTAGCCTCCTGGGAAGCTCTCGAAAACAGAAAGAGAAGGAGATGAAGAGTTTCTGTTCTGCTAAAGGGAGAAAAATATGAATAAAAATATATATATTTAGAAATTCAAAAGGGTTGAATGTTCCAGAAAGTGAATGACCTTGACTTTCAATTTATTTATTTCTAACTAAGACGCCAGGCTTAATAGAAGGATAGACACCTTTAGTGAAACAAAAAACAATCAGATTACTGCTGTTAGAAACAATATATGAAGACTTCTTAAAGATTTCAGTGATCTCAATGACCTACTGTTTTAGCCTTTTTTTGAGAAATTGGCAAAAAAAAATCCTAAACTGTGAGGTAATACCATTCTGGGATAGAACAGGAAGTTACATCACAAACAGGAAGCTACATCACAGCTAGTCTGTATAAATCAGAGATCCCCCTCGCTCTCTTCTTCTCTAAACCTCATGAATAAAATGTACATTTTACAACGATCTGAGCATGGCTTTTAAAACGTGTAATTTCAAATTGGCACAGACACTCATTTTCTAGCTTTGCCTTTTTAGACCCCCATGACACCAAGGACTGTCTCATAAATGTTTCAGAAGTTTAATGTTTAAGCCTGCATATTTAATAACGGTCATGGTTTTACGAACAAACCTTGACATTCAAGTAAAAAAGGCTTGTCGTACAGCGTCAAAACAAGAGTGCTGATATAAACTCAAGCATGGAGATATCAGTGTCCTCTGGGCTGAGCAGAAAGCTTTAAAAAGCTCTGTTAAAAAACGTGTTTGTGGGAGAGAATGTGAATGAGCATCTGGCTGGTAAATTATTGAGCTGGCCATTTCAGGATTGTCAGCTGGACTAAAACAGCAGAAAAATGATGCCAAAAACGGCTTCGTAAAAGCTATGCTTGGGTTTAGCATTGAAATCGAGCCATGGATAAACACTAGATAATCCATCACAATGATCACAGAATGCTGGCACACTCTGCAGTTTACAATCGATAATAAAGAACCGGAAATTAGGAAGTTGAGGTGAAAATTGAAATAAATGAATGATTTCACTGACTCCACCAAGACCTGCAGGGTCTTTCTTCAGCCACACAAAAATATGTAAATAAAACTGAAGATTTTTGTGGGTGAATTTCAAGAAACACAACTTTCCAAAACACTATTGTCACACCGTACCTAGGCAAAGAGGTACTGGGTAGTTCCATCTTCTGACAGGTCCGGGCATACATGTGATGTGGGCGTTTCCCTACAGACACACACAAGATTAATGAAATTAATTGATGTAAAAAAGAAATCCAATGACAGAATCGACAATTCTCTCACCTGCAAAGAGTATCCCTGCTCACACTGGAACATCACCACATCCCCCACCATGTATCGATCACCCATTTTAATCCCATAGGTCGGGGTTTGAGGTTCTGGACACGTGTCTAAGCCAATCGCTGTAAGCATAAAAAGCTGCAGTTAGGAAAATGCACAACTTGACAATATTCAGTGAGGATCTGTTGAAATGCAGCATTCAGATTTCTGTCTATGTTTTGCTTTGTGGATGTAAATGCGGCCACCTGTCACTGTGCAGTGTTCTGTAAAACAGGTGTCTTTTCTGGCTGGGGACCTGCATCCAAACTGATAGCTGGGCTCAGATCTGGCAACACACTCATCTGATGGCAGCGAGCAGCGCTTTCTCAAATGCTTAACGTCAAGAGAAGTTGGAACATCTAACCATTCAGTCATCTAACCATACATCTGTCCATTCTTCTGTGCAGTTGAAGGCAAAATTATTAGCGCCTCTGTGAAATTGCACATTTTATAAAACAAATATCCCCAAAGTGTGTCATTATTTCCCTTTTTTTCTTCCAGAGATAGTCAGATTTCTTTTAGTTTCTAAACACAAGAATAAGACAAACTGCTAAGGTCAAGAAATTAATAATTTGAACAAACTTCTAGCGCCCAACTTCACCTAATTTGCACATTTACCCAAATAAATCCAGTTAAGCTTTTAATCTTTGCCTTTTGTTCAATAAACGAACGACTGAACTGTGCGATTGAGTTCTGCAGCTTTTCCACCATCACTGGGCTCAGTCTCCAACAGAGAAGGATACACGGTTTATCAAAACGGTTTAAAGTGTCAGGAACTGCAGTGAGAAGCATTATCGAGAAGTTTAAAGAGACAGAAACACAGTGGAGAACAAGACGGGTGGAGACAGGAAGTGAAACTATTCAAAACTTTGTAAAGAGAATAAGTGAGGGATGTTTCTAAAGAGTCTTGAAATGACATAAAAACAAGGCCTTTCACTAGAGCCAGCCATCCAACCACCCACCCATCCACCTATACACTCACCCAACCAACCATCCATCCATCCATTCATCTATCCACCAACCTATCCATCCATCCATCCTAAAAAGGACCTTACGTTAAATTATTTTAATGTTTTGGGTGGTGTTCAAATAAAAGTGCTTCCTTATTGCTCAGTTTCCTCTGGTAATTCAAACAATAAAAACTTTTGCATGCCTCTATTGGTTGTTCAGTTGAAAATGGCAGAAGAGCTTGCATCAGCATCAAGTCTTTCTCTCGACATGTATACAATATTTTACGAGCAATCCATCTTGCGTCCAAAGCTGAAAAAATGGTGTTGTGAAAGCACTGAAGTAATTGGGTTTTTATTGAACACGGAGAGTCTTGCTGGACCTTGTCATTTGAAAGCAATCAATAGAGTAATGTTGTTAGTGCTCGAGACGTACCGGTGTATTCCAGATGGAAACCCGCCGCTGACACACTGATGTCCGACACAAAGTTCAGGTAGAGGTTATTAGACGTGCTATTCAGCAGCTGAGGAATGGTGGTTCCTGATAAAAGAGAAGAGTGTGATGATGGAGCGGGAAGAATTTGCGTTCTGATGATTAAGAAATGCTTTGACTATTCACTCTTGCGCTATAAAGGTTGCATCAGCCGAGGCTGAAATGTGAAATAGATTGAGTGGATAGTCAATATGTTAAATTCTTAAGAAACCTTTTCCACTGCAGATTCAAATCAACTACCTCTTCACAATGTGCTTTATTTGAATATTTTTACATGGTAGCCCATTAATGATTGCTAAAGTGATGTAAAAATGTGGACTTGTTCTTTTTTCATGGAAATATTTCTTATTCCAAGTGTTGCACTTGTAATATTTCAAGTCTTAGCATCCTTAGGAATAGCATTTAATTGTTTTTTTTTTTTATTGATTATATTGTTATTTGTATTATTACTGAGCATAACTGAATCTCACTATGCAGCAGATTGAAAATGAAATGAGAAAAACAATGTCACTTGGATGGAAGAAGTATATTTTGCTAATAGAGATAAAAAATGAGCTATTTTCTTTCTGTCAAGAGCTGAATTGTCCCTGTTTTCACAGATAATTACAATGAAGGCTGACCTTTATGAGATACTGTAACAATTTTACAATTAGTGCAGTTGCAATACATAGAGGCAACCAATAAGATTTAGCGTGAAAATGAAAGTAGACAATTACATTTGCATTTAATAATTATTATTAAAATAGTGCTGCTTTCTATTGTACAACAGGCTTGTTTAACTCTGTTAAGTAATTTGCATATTTAATATTCACGCTGTGAGGAAACATGGTGGCACAGCTGTTGGCATTTGTCTTTTAATGCTGTGCTGTCTCTGTTTAAAATATTTCCTGCAGTACAGTTCAGATTAGAGGTCAACTTCTGAGCTGCTGGACCCATCTCAATTACTGCTCCCGCAGCGCAGCCATTAAAAAAAACCTTCAGTGTCCCTGAAAGCCAGATAAAGTCGCTGTTCCCACCAGGACAGTCTGAACCATATATCTGGAACAGCTCAGAAAAGCTCAGTAAAGTATGGCCCGAGACTATGGAAGGCCATTGGAGCAAAAAAAAAAAAAAAAGATGAAAAAACTATTAAATGAAAATCACAACTTTGTTTTCTCTTAAACAGTGTTGTAAGCAGAATACAATAATCAGAGTTTGCATTTGGGTACCCAAATTATTTTTCAACAAATTGCATGAAAATAAGATATGAAGACATTATTATGGAAGGCCATTACTGACAAAACTGAAACTAACCACTTGCTTGTAAACATAGTTGCTAGGGAAAGAGTCCTGACAGTTTTTTGTCTCCTGAGCCTCGTTGAGACAGGGCCACTGGGACAAAACAATCTTAGATGGATTCTAGAATGTCTATAATGCATTTTGGAAAGTCATCGTCCCAAAAGGCAGTTGCAAGTCATGAGTGTGGCCCCTAACAAAACCGACCTGAGAAACTAAACCTAGAGCCACTAGTGCTCAGAAATGACAAGCTTCAGAACACTTCCCCTAATAAAGTGCTGAGTGGCGAGCTGCAGTGCCCATTAGATTTGCTGCCAGAAATTGCCATTACCGGTAATTAGTTTTCCAAAAACAGCTTGATTCACCTCCTCTGATTTTGCTGGCTCCAAGAAGTACAAGCCATCGACTTTCTTCAAGATACAATTCAATTAATGATATCAAGTTCCAGCCAGCTCTCATGCTTTCTAATGAACAGTTTTCATAGTGAAACCATTCTTTTCATTGAATTTATTTCACCAAATGCAATGCAATACCACTAAACAAAATCAAGACAAAATTAAGAAATAGAAGTAATACAATGATACTATAAAAGTAAAGTGGTAAAAGGTATGTCCCTTTTGTGTGACTTATGAATTTAAAAAAGCCACCAAACCAATGAAAATATTTGTATTATATTGATTATAAATTGGCTTGGGGTGAAATCAGGAAACCGTGGTTTAAAACCTACATGCAGCACATACTATATTTCTTTTTTATCTGTATTATCCAGTGGCTGTGCTCTCACCTGAGTAACTGCCCAGTCTGGGAGCATTGTTGTCCGCGCCATCATAAAAATCCAGAGAATCCCAGTTATGCTCTGTGGCAAAACTCACAACTTGGATCTAATTTATAGAGAATGCAAAATAAATATAAACAATATCTGTATAGAAGAATAAATCCTCATTTAAAAGATTAAAACTTCACTTGAATCCCGGCTCCCTCTGGAACGGCCACCTTCCACACGCAGTTGAGGTTATTGTCGTAGGGCTCAGGGTATCCAGGAGACAGGATGGTCCCCTTGCGTGCAGTCAGCATCCCTCCACATGGAACTATCAAGGTCAAGAACATATTTATAGTCATAATGTATTCAATCATGGGATTTCTTAATAAAAATAAATAAATAAATAAATAAAATGAAGAATACATATTACAGTGGTGTTCAAGCTCAATGGATGTATGAATTCCAAGTTTAGTTTAACAAATTTATCATTTTTAAATACAAAAACATTGTAAACAAGTAATTTTTAAGTAATCCTCATCTTCATATTAAAAGCTTTACTGTATTAAAAAGGCAAAGCATTTGAACTATTATGTAGCTACTGTAATCTTATGTAAAAGTTGTCCTTGGAAGAATAAAAGAAATGCGGTGTAAAAAACACTGCATCATTCATAACGTTGCATAAGCAAGTGCTTTGTCTCCAAAACAACACGATTATACACAAGTGTATATCAACACCCGTGTGTTTGACAATAGCGTAGACATTAAACTACACAGAAAAAAAATTAGATTTTTTTCAACAACAACCTTTTTGTTTTATAACAAAAATCGAAACAATGCTAAAAATGTATTAAAAAAAAAACAGGCAAACCTCTTTTAAACCATATACACTTCTAAGCACTTTTTGTTCCATTGTGCTTCTCTGTGCCAGAACTTTGAAAAACACAGGCCAAACCACAGGTATTGTAGTTCTAAGGGCTATCCCTTCTTTTCACAACTGACGTCACTAATTTGGGGGTATGTACAGTAAAACAGAGATAATCCTACATTAAAATTTGAATTACCTTGCAAATTATGTTATAACTCTAATGTTTGTTCAAAACCAACATTATCTAAACTAAAACCCATTTTGAAACCTACGCATTATATTTAAAATCAGTATTAAACAATAGGTGGGTTGCATCATTTCTACTTAATTCAAAACAGCCGGTGTGATTATCACATGCACCGGTGCTTGCAGAGACTTCCAGGTGTTGAATGTAAGACTAAGTGAATAGAATAAACACTGCCCCAGTGTTAAAGTAACACAAGTTGAGTTGAAGTAACGCAGAATTCAGTTTTGATTCAACTCACAAAGTGTTACAAATGGTTAACACTGGAACAAAGTTTATACAGGCTCACACCATTGACACCAATAGTGCTGATTTAACACCAATTGTCAGCCTTAGGATGTTAGAGGAAATTTGATAAGACATCTCTGCATCTTCAGTATTTTTATATAAAGTTTGTTACTGTCAAAGAATTTTTTCAATACAACCCATGCCACCTAATGCACCAAAGGTGGCAGAAAAACGAAATCCACCACATGTTGCCTTCCTCAAGAGAAACCTGGTTAAGCAATCCTCTGTGGTATGCTGACGTCCTGGCAAGCAGATCTAGATGCCAGCGAGAGGATCTGTCAATAACAAAGCACCGGCTGCTATCTGACTCCAGCAGGGCACAGCTCTCTCTGTTACCCAGCACTAAGCTAAGATGCTATCTGTCAAGGACAAGAGGATAATCTAGAGGTCACAGCCAATCAGTTTGTTTAAACAGCAACGAGCCGTTAGAGACATGCTGATTGATGTCCCATGTGGGACAGAAATAGAGCAAGGCCGGATATAGAGCGGGGCTCAATATATCTGTGTCAGATTCGTCAATTATTAACCAAATTCACTTCTCGGCAATTTTGGGGTCATTCATTTTTAAGTAGTGATTTCGAGGATGTAGCGGATGCTCTGGTGAAGGGGTGAAATATCGACCATTGCTGACCTTTCAGCCTGAAAATCCAGAGATGAGCGGAGAAATAAAGCAGTGTGACAGGATAAAAGTGATGAATGTCTGAAGTCACATGGCTGAATGGAGCTACACACATATTTGATCAGCGCTCACGACGTAATGCAGAAATAATATGTGATCAGGTACATGCATTTACCAACGGCATCACTGGGAAAATCAATAAACAATGCCGCAACAGGATTTCTGCAAAGCTCAGTGGATATTCAAGCTAAGTTTAAAATAATACACATTTGATTTCTTTCAAGGCTGTTTAACTTCTTTTTACCATTATTTAATCATTTAATACCATTATTTGACCAAAAAGTACAAATCTATAACAGATAAATGTCAATATGATGCATGTTATTGAAATACAAGGTACCAAATGAATTGAAAAATGATGCAAGCATCAGCAAAAATACCAAGGAACATTTTCCACACAAGTTACTAATTTTAATTAGAACTCAGCAATTTTTTTTGTTGATTATTGTTTTGAAATTTGCAAAAAAAGGTTGTAGGTTCTCACCAGAAAGAAATTACATAAAAATCACATGTTAGCTTGGTGGCATGGTTGCTCAGTGGTAGCACTCTGGCCTTCCAGTTACACGGTTGTCGATTCAAGGCTCGCCGGTGACATTCCTCGAAGGAGTTTGCATGTTCTCCCCATGCTTGTGTGGGTTTCCTCCGGGTGCTCCGGTTTCCCCCACAATCCCAAAAACATGTGGTTAGGTTAATTGAATTATCTAAATTCCCCTTGGGTGTGAATTTGTGAGTGAATGTTGCCCTGCGATGGACTGGCGACCTGTCCAGGGTGTACCCCCAGCTCTCGCCCAGTGTGTGCTGGAGACCCCTGTGACCCCGAAAGGGAATAAGCGGGTTGGAAAATGAATGAATCTATAAAAATCTATTATAATACTCATATCTTTTGTCAGAAACTTTTCTAAATTAAGATTTCCTGCAGACTTAAACTGCAACAGCACCGCACACACTGATTAGCCAATTGCTTAACACACAGTGACCCAGCTAATTAGCCTTCTGCTAACACTCCGCTAACCAGCTGGCCTGTTAAATTAGCTATTTTCTGGGAGTGCATGCTGAAGAATTTCTTCTCACTTATCCCGCACATGACATGGAAAACACATTCGTCAGCTGCTTAGTAAATAGTCCACATAAAGATGAAAATTTTGCAAAAATGAAAGCCAAAATGTAGACAACTGACATTTTCAGGGTTTCCATTTCCCAAATCTTTGGTTGATTAAACCAGTGTCTCTTTCAATGCTTGATTCTGATTGGCTGATAACCCTGATTGGACACTCACTCATTGAATGCTGCACTGAAAGCATCAGGGGCCATTTATTTTAATCAAAATAATCCTGATAATTCATCAATGACTATATTTGGGAGCTTATATTCAGTTTTTTTTCATTATTTCCTACAGGAAATGTATTGACAGAATTTATTAATAGAAATCTATAGGGTGTCCTGGCTCAGTCAACACCTAATATGTTAATTATTTTATAGAAATATTCCTGGCTTACACAAACAAGCAGTGAATACAAAATGGAAGATTAGGAGGCTGGTACAGAGAGAACATACCCAAGCAGGTGGGCAGCGTGTCATTCCACTGTGCCAAGGCATCTGGTACAGTTTCACAGTGAATGGCACTGGACCCGTGAAGAGTGTAGCCCGGGTTACACTCAAACATCACCGATGCTCCCACAGCAAAGTTGTTGCCAACGCGTTTGCCGAACCGAGGCTCTGGCACGGAGCTGCATTGGGTGGCACTTGTCCTGGGCACAGCTGAGAAAGGTGTAAGAAAAAGTGTTCTTTTTAATTCTAAATAGACAATTAGAAGACCTTTCTATTCAAGATATTTATTTATTCTTAATTTAATTGTTTGATTATTTATTGTATCTGAAGAAGATTTTAATACCTTATTATTAACTGTTTAGTAAAGTTAAAATATAACAAATAAATCTTAAATTCATATTAAATTCATTTGGTGGTGCTTTATGTGACACTTATCAGTGTGATTCAAGTCAAACAACTGACAAGATCTTGATATTTGATCACAAATAAATACATTTACATTAAATTTGTATTAATTTTTCTTATAATAAAACAATTCCATGTTTTAATTACATTATTAGAGCCAAATTGCTTGAAATTTTAAAGTATAATCTTTGGGAAAATGGCTCAGTTTGTGTCGGAGTGAAATGAAATCATGTTGGTTGACCAGTTTCATGAGTTTTCCAGAGTCTTTGTACATCAAAAATGATTATTTACAAGGAAAAATAATGATTTAATGATTTAAACAACAGGGCAGTGCACCAGAGCCTGGAACTGGCTCCAGGAGTTGTGCATGATGACAGTTTTCACATTTTAATATCACTAACTTTATAACAGCAGCACAAAATACTACATTTTGACACCACAGTCTCAATACTGCATCTAAAAAGGATAATATATCTGTTTTTGAGAGCTTCAAACTGACCTTGATACACAAAATGAAAGCCTTTGGCAGTTTCTGGTCCGACGGTGGTAAACTTGAGAGTGATTTGATTCCCTGTACTCAAGGGCAACGACTCCCCTGCAGAACAGACAGAAAGCAAACACATTTAAAGCACATCAAAAATCACTGCCACCAGCCTCATTTTCTGCTTCTTCCGGCTTCAAACGACTCCTGATAGAAGTATATTTGAGGAGGGGAATTGCCCAAATGGAAGGTCTCTCTTAGCTTTGAACTGCATGCACTGCTCAAACAAATGGTAAAAAGGGGTTTTGGAAAAAAAAAACCCCATCAAGTCTGAAAACAAAACATATGATTGAGACAGATTACAAGGTAAACTTAAAGGGTTTTAGCATTCTATCACTGTTACACAAAGGTAAAATGACTTTTGGAATTCTTTTTGGTAATTTATCAGTCAATATATTGGAGTTTTTAAATGGAATGTGAAATGTGTAATTCATAAATGCATACATACATATTTAAGTGTGTGTGTGTGTGTGGGGGGGGGGGGGGTACCTGAGTGTGATCCAGAGAGAGAAGACAGGAGAGACGATTGCTGTGTTGGTCCATCAAAAATATCCACAACATCATTCAGAGACGTCTGGAACAGGACGAACTGGCCAAACAGAACTAAGGGAAAAGAAACAAAAACAACTTTGCTTTTTTTAAGAAAATTGAAAATTGAACTTTTCCAACAAAAAAATTTAAATAAAAAGAGAATAACATTTTCATTTTGGTGAATTTTCACCAAACATTCCTAAATTTTGGATCGAAAGACTATTCCGGATACAATGTTCAGATTCTAGACAAGGAGGTTCACACATAAGCTTTTAACATTTGGAATTTTTGTAAGCCTTTGAGTACATGGAAGTAAATGGACCATATAGACCAGCTGATGGTGTCAAAGAGACTCAGAAAGAAGTACACAGGGCACACAATATACAGTACAAACCCAAAGGCTAAAGAAATATCAGGTTTGCTATAAAAATGTAAGTAATTCTAATGTTTCTACAACTGACCAAAGCAGAAAAAAAGCAGTTTGATGGATTATTCCCATGAAATTAATCACCAACCCTTCTTTATGTTTGCCATCTTGCCTTCAGCACAAGTAAAAAAAGAATTCCTAATGTACTCAAACCTTTAACAATATGTTGTTTTGCAAATCTTAAAATAGAAATAACACAAATAAATTCATCATGTATTGAACATGTAGATTTGTCTTTTGTAGCCCATAACATAACATTAATCTGTGATGTGCAAATCCACCACAATAATGCACATAAATATTTGTTCTAGCCATGTGACGTCAAAACTGTATTTTGAGCCCAAACTCGCGTGTCCCCTCAGCTGTTACTATCCCAGCCAGGCACTCTAGAAAAGCAGACTGAAAGCTTTTCACTCTTTATTCATAATTGACTTCACATATATTCAGATCCACAATTAGCAGGCGCTAAGCACTTGTGTTCAAGAACATTCAACTGAATCATTTTTCTTCAGCGGTTTGTGCTTTTCAAACCAGCCAGAGCTCTCGAAGGTAATAAGGCTGTATGTTTATTTAAATCTTTTAAATTGCTCATCAGGCTGTAGCATCTCCGTGTTATGTTTGTGCAGGATGCTGAGTGCTACTGGTGCGCTGGTTCAGCCATTTACTGAGTGCACTTGATAGAAACTCATTTCAGTGTTTTCATGTTTTAGCAGAAAATATTTAGCATGCAACTCTTTACCATTTAAATTTTTTTTTAAAGATTACTGGTGATTACAGTGGGTAAAAAGAAAAAGGCGATAAAAAAATGTACATAAATATAATGGAGTTATTGGGAGAAAGCAAGTTTGTATTCTAAATATACACAAGTACACTAGTAACATCATGTTGTATGTGTTGATGGCAGAATGGAATTTAGATGTTATTTATTTCAGTAAAAGCTCAAAAAATCTATACGTTAACAAAAAAATATTTCAGTCATTGTTCCGTAGGTTTTGCGTAACTGTTCCAAAAATTCCACAAAAACGATCTGAAGCATTTTCTTCTGACCTTCACACTCTCTCTCTCTCTCTCTCTCTCTCTCTCAGTGAATAAAGTTCTTAAAAAGATGTTGAACTGCAGCTCACAAGAGTGAATGAAATGAGTACTGGGCACAGATTCAGCTATTAAACGTTGTTAGAAGAGCAGCGGGTTAAAAGGGACAAAGCTCCCATTCGTCTTCTGCTGTCTCAGATGTCATTCTTAGAGGAGCTGTATTACTGCTAGAGAAGGTACTTTTCTAACATGAAAAGTTTGACCAGATTAAAAAATGTTTTAATAAAAGAAAAAAAATCACTCTTTCCAAGAGTAAGTGAGGAAATCCTAAGAACCCATTAGAAATGTTGAAATTTTGAACTTGGCCACCAATCCACCAAATGGTAAGATCAACAAATGGTCGACAAATGCTAAACACCCTAATCAAGATCTTTCCCAGGCTCTAATCAGAACTGAGTCAGTCGGAGATATCCTTGAGGAGTAACAGCAAGGAGCTCCTGAGCAATCTAAATAAGGTCACAAATAAAAGGACAGGGTAGACAAAGACAGGGTAAAAAGACACCATTTCGGAAACTTAAATGAAGTTCAGCAATGGATATGGTTTATCTTAAATGTGTAATCCTTCAAACAAGGTCCAGAACCCACTTCACTGGAGAGCAGGAGTCCAGCAACGCATTCAGGTGGGTAGCAAGTGAGTCTTCTTAGAGGAAGAGGCAGGAAAAGAGCATGGAGGAGTCATTTAGGAGTTGAGTCGTGGAGGGGAGTAAATGGTGGAATGCTGTTATCGTGATTGCTTGACCAGACAATGAGTGAGTGAAGGAAAGAAGCACAGGTGAGTGATGAGAAGCGGATAGTGATTGGTGGTTGTGATTTCAGGGAGTTTGTGATGAGGTAAGAGAGCGTTTGTCTTTAATGGGTGAAAGTGAGGCTTGTGTAGATTAAAGCCTCTAGCTCTTGGCACGGTGAACTATATTCTTGCCAATATTAGACTATTTTGGTTCTCTTTTCTGACCAATAAGCTCCTTTGTTTACACAACGATTCCCTTATTTTGATATAAACGTCATTGTACAGATGAATGTATAGATCTACTAAATTGGTTGCTAGACTAAAAAAAAAAATGCTATGGAGGAGTCAGTGGCATGAGAGTATGTTCCTTGTGTCACTATGAGTAAAATAAACCAAACCCCAAGCCTCTATGATTTATGGTAAATAGATATGAGATATGGTAAACAGTCTGGTTGCCATGGAGGGGTCAGTGGCATAATGTAATTTTAAGTTATATAAGCCAAACTCCATTTCCTACCAAAGCTGAGAATTTTGGTTGCTAGAGAGCTGTCCGTGATGTCATAAAAAATTACATTGTTACCATGATTAACAAACCTCTGTTTCCTTATGATGTTTTTCTTTATTTTTGTAGCCTTCTCCCATTTATTTTGGCCTTATAATGGCCAATTTAGTAAAAAGTCACAGTGTTTGGTATGTGGTTTGAAGGTTCTCGGATTTCCTAAATGTGACCCTATGTTAAGTCACTGGAAAATTTCATAGCATTCTCAGCGATTTTCCAGAATTCCTTTAGTGGTACCAGTCTGAAAAGATATAGCAACCCAAGTCAAACCAGTTTGGATGTCTATGCAAAGTTTGGTGACGTGTACATGATGACTCTTAAGCAAATGTTCAGTAGAAGAAATGTTCTAAAGGGTTTCAAGAATGGAACCTGGAAAGCGACTCTCCACCTGGAACACTAATGTAATTAAATATAAAGTACAAAATAAAACCAGGAACAATTATGGTAAACAACTACAAAAATGCCAAAACTATTACATTTTTGAAAATGTTGACAAACAAACAACTTGCATATTCTACCTAGAATGGATAAAGCTTTGTATTTGGGAACTGTGTTATTAAAACAACAAGCTTCTGCAAATCTCTTTTGGAACTCTACCGAGAGCCTCCTCTTCAATATTTCCCCGCTCTTTCCAAGTTTGCCTCCTATGTGGTGGATTTTCAGTCTGGATGATGGCACCACAAAGAGCTGTCGACGCAGCCAGACGTTTTGGAAGCAATAATGGGTGTGCATCGAGGGTACTTATGAAACCGAAAGAGTCTGCAAACTCTGGAAACAAATCACGGCTCATCGAGTCTGTTGCCAGATTGTGTGCAGGGAGTAGACAGGTCCCCTATGTCTTTGATAAGAGCAGAAGAATAAAAGATAGCATCTGCCTTCAGTGCATTATTCTTGAGTTTCCCTTCTCCAAGACTTCAGAGATACCAAGACAATTATCAATAAAGCAAAGGTTTAGAGACTTCTCATTCAATCGTAAATGGACACTAAAATGGCAATGAAAAGATGAGGTATGCAGTTTATTTATTTATATCATCATCTGACATCGAACACTAGCCAGACAATCTTTGTGCATGCGTTTAAACCAGTGTTAAAAATGCACGAGTCTTAAGTAGAACACGTCACTATTATACTTAAGGAATTATAATTACATTAGGGCAGGGGTCGCTAATGCGCTGCTCGGTTTCTGAGGGAATGCAGTCTTGATGAAGGGTATGAGGATTCTTTATAAGGCAGTCTAAATGAATCAGCTTATGCTGGGAGAACAATATCTCATCTTGTAATAGTTATTAAACTACTCCAATAAGAATACTTATAATACTAATGTGATAAAACCTTGTTACACTTAAATACTTTCAGAGATAATAAAGCATGATGGAGCGTGCAAAACAACATTATTGAAATAGAGTAGGAAAGCATTATATGTACAGTGGGGTAATCTGACATTTGTGTTTAATAGAATAATGTTATAAATAATTGTAATGAGAGATTGTGTACAGAAGAGGGCAGTCTTGAAAGTTAGGAAGAAATTAAAATGTCAAGACTTTAATTATGAATTAACATAAAATATTTATTTACCCATTTTAAAGTAGAATTTGAAGTTTTTCTTCAGTGTCTGAAAGGCACTTGTGTTTCTGAATGGCAAAACCAGACAATTTTCAACTTAAAAAGCAAGAAAAAATGCACTTCCTTGTTACCATCATGTGATGTGGGTCATGTGATGTAATCATGTACCATTAAAAGTGGCAGCCATTGGCCGATATCTCAGGCACAAGCTAGGTTCCTGTTTGTTTTGGAAATAGCACCTCTAGCAGAGAATATTTAAGGCTGGCTCTATCTATTCCTACTAACCACTTTGTTAATAACGTTTGAATTATTAAAGTAGTTTCATGCATTCCGGTTCAAGATCAGTGCACCTCTGGTCACAAACTGTGACCAATCACAAAGTTCCAGCTAACTCAATAAAGGAACCATCCATTCCCTTGTAGTTTCCAATTAGGGGGTCGAGAGGTTTTATTTCCTCTGGAGCATTCCTTTGTTGACCATTTACGGGCCAGTACATTGTACAAAGCAGCTATAAACTGATCTTGTTTAAACTGGTGGTCAAA
Source organism: Danionella cerebrum (assembly GCA_007224835.1). Taxonomy (NCBI): domain Eukaryota; kingdom Metazoa; phylum Chordata; class Actinopteri; order Cypriniformes; family Danionidae; genus Danionella; species Danionella cerebrum. The sequence goes on along the minus strand of SRMA01027213.1, from coordinate 280,536 downwards.
CTGGACAATACGGTATACAATACGGGTTTTGCACGTCCTTTTTACAATTTAAATTATTTTCAAATTAAAAATGAACTAAAATTCCTTTTCATACAGAAAAGTAATATGCATCAAATGATCAATATGGCCTTTGGGCAACACAATATTCACAAAACTCATTGGGCAAAACACAATTATTCATTCATTTTCCAACCCGCTTATTCCCTTTTGGGGTCACAGGGGTCTGTCGATCTCCAGAGCACATTGGGCGAGAGGGGGGGGGGGTACACCCTGGACAGGGTGCCAGTCCATTGCAGGAAAACACAATTAACAAAAGGTAAAAAGAGCAGACACTGTGAATGATCCCAGTGTATGTGGAAGATACGGGGGATATAACTCCTGTCCCAGGAAAACACAGTTTTCACACCGTTTGAGCTTTTTGTGCTTGAGGCCCTCTGATGAAATCTCAGTTCTAATTTGAGTTTGATACCCCAGATATTCACTCAATCCTGCTTTTTGAGAGATTGGATGTATGAGAGATTAATTTGACAAGAAATAAAAGAAAAGGGAGCTGAAAAACTGTAGTGATGGAGATAAAACTGGAGGATGTACAGATCAATATTGCAAGCTGTGATGGTGTGCACAGCTCCGGTTCTCCTCACACACACACTGAATACCGATTGGGCAGATGTCTATTTATAGCGCTGGCTGTTTCCTTTAATAGGGGCGACCGTGGACTCTTTCACTTGCTTCAGATGCCCATAGTGCGCTGTGAAAACTATCCGATGCAAATCCATTGGAAAATGTGTGGGCTCAGTGAGACTGTGAAATTAATACTTTTACTCAACAAAAAGTTAATGATCCAAAACCAATTTCAATCTACCATAGAATGATACTGAAAACTGGCAGCTTTTCAGTGGCTGCAATAAAATGTATTATGCTATTATAAAAGTTAACGGAGCTATATGTAAGAAATAGAATTAAGACATTAGCTTGGATGCATCTCAAGACGTTACGGAATCATGTTGATTTTAAGCACTGAGATCACTGAAAGTAGCCTTCACAGAATATGTTTGGTTTTCCTACTCTCTGATTGGCTGGAAACGTTAGAGCCAGATTGTAGTGAAATTCCTAACACTGATCGGGTCTCTAATGAGAGCTTTAGAAAACACGTATGTTGAGAGACAGCTCTTGCTTTGTCAGAAAGAGTAAAATGCATTCTAAGATTTATGAGTGTGTTGTGAAAGCAGGCATGACAATCATCACTCACATGCAGATTATTTTCATCATGTTTAGTCCCTTCCGAGAGAGCGATAGGTTTAATTCAGCATTTTTTCTCCTGAGCGCTGCAGAAAAGCTTTTCCTTTTTCAAACACATCCCTCTTATGCTTAACACACTCCGACAGATGCTTACCGGCTGCTATGGAAATGAGGCCTGTGATTAATTCTCATCTTTTCCCTCTTTTCCAGAGACTTACATATACAAACCATGTGATTTTCTGACTTTGTTGCACCACAAATTGCATATTCAATTTCTCTTCCGGACATAAAGAGGTGAATGGACACTGGATGACCAATCAGCACTGATTTTTCAAAAGCTCTTCCTTAATTAAAATTGTCATGTGGTTGTCATTAGCAAACAAACTATTTATTTTACTGATATAACTATTTGTGTTTATGTGAACACAATGTGATTAGTTTGCATGCTGAATATTTAGCATCTTAAGCATTAGATTTAGACAGGGCTGGTCGAGAGGGTTCATTGATTCATAAGCTCATATTAAGAGTTATAAACCTGTCGAGGAACTTTAATTATGTGCCCTATATGAAGCTACGGTGAAATTATGATGTTCTTCATATTGCACAGATGATATCATCTTTATAATATCCATCCACCTTTCTGCCCGCATTAAAAAGTGCTATTAAAGTTTGAGTGGTCTGGCCAAAATGCTAATTGCTCATATATATAATGGGTCATAATATGGAACACATGGATAAGACTTTCCATCTCACTGCCTTTCAAAGCTTCATTGTACGCTGTTTTATCAAATTTAATACTGATTTTTTTTTGTTTTGTCAACTAAATTAAAACTGAAAAAATCAACTCAATTCTAAACAAATCAAGGTTTTAAGTGACACTGTTAAAGGTTTATTTCATAAAATTTAACACTACAGGTGTCAATGGCATGGTCTTCTATATAAAAACTGATGCAGTGTTAAATGGACTATATGAGTTAAATAAACACCACACCAGTGTGAAATGGAACACTATATGAGTTAAATAAACACTTTAAGGGCAGTAGCGATTTCAACACCAGGGCCAAGCTTTTGCCTGTGGGTGAGATGTGGTACAGGGCTCTGCTGTTGGACTCTAGCAGACCTGTGTTTCTGAAGGATTCAGCAGGACTTTGCCACACACACAGCAGCGGTCCACGGGGAGAGAAGATCCAGAGGGTTCCTCAGGGCTCAGAGAGGATATGCTGGAGGAAAACTGCAGGATGTGAGACTTACACACATCTCTCACTGCAAACAGAATGATCTACTCTTCAATAGAACTTGTCCGTGGAACAATCAATGCAACAAACAAACAAGTTCTGATAGGCAAAATGACAGAAAAAAAATGTGGTTGGCATCTTTATTGACGCTTCTTAATTGAATCTTAATTGCAATTAATCCAGCCAATAAAAAATGCCGATATCCTTGTAATTTACAATTGCAAATGGGACAGACCACAGAGGAAATTTATATTATTTGGGATCATACATTGGCATCATTAATGAAAATGAAATTTTTAAAAGTATTTAAGAACAAGGGTTTGTTCAAGTTAAAGCTTTTTCTTTTAAGGTCGACACCTAGTGGTGAAGAAAGATTCATATAAGACATTTAGATTTAAAACTTAAAAAGTAAATACATGAACAGGTAAATGTTTTAATTGATAACATGCACATTTTTATAAAAATAACATAATTATATTGATGACCTACTTGCCAAATCCATTTGTCTGGAGTATGTAAGAACAGATTGAAGCTAAAATATGAATCACCACAACTACAGTTCTGGTGAAATATTAATTTGAGCCCAACTTGAAGGAAAGACTGCTCATTGCCCACGGCAAAGTCAAGAACGGATTCTTTGTGTGCAAGAGTGTGACCGAGGATCTGGCAACCCAGCAGAATCATCAGACAGAGCCTGGTGTTTCTCAGCTAAATGAACTCTGCCTTGACTTCTGTTCTCTTCTGATGTTTTGGCTCAAGGGCTCACAATTCCCAATTCTCTCAGGCTTCAGAAAAGCTTTGCACAGAAAGAAAGAGAGCGATCCCTTTCCAAGAGAGCGTCCGTGTCAACTGTGACTGTCTCCCGAGCACATGTATGGAGGTCAGAGACAGCCAGGGGAAAAGCCATTTAGTTGACTATTTCTATCTGTCAGCCATGACGGAAAATAACAACAGTGTAACCGGTGGAACGCCTGCCTCCGGCATCCACAACGAGAGTTTATTTAATGTCTACATACTGTATACTCATTCATTTACAAATGCTTCAGAGTTTTCCCTATACCCCCCAGAGGAAGAAACCAATGCTAAATTGAAATCCTGAAATATTAATATGCTGTTTTGTGTTGCAGCCATTTTTCATGTTGTATAAGAAATGGAACAGAGATTGGGTTCCGATTACATTATTGGAAAATCTTTCATTAAAAAAATTTCAAAGGTGTATTTGTTCATGCAATCCATTTCTCTTTATATAAGATGCTTGTGCTTACGTTGCAGCACAATTGCTTGAGTCCTCCTGGCATTATTTGGGATTTGTTTATGGGTTACATTATCTGCTAGTACTTGCTCCCAGTGCAAAATGGTTGAAAAGCTGGTATATGTTTGGGCTATTTATGAAGACACGTTTGTACACCATGCCAAAGCAACTGAAGATTTAAGACATATATAACAACAAAGATCTATTTTAGAACCATAAGTACCAAAAAGGTCATCTTTACACTTACAAAGTGCTATAAGAGTATCTCAAAAACCGGAAAAGAACCAGTGGAGAACCAAAAAGACCTTAAGTGGGTATTTAAAACAAAAAAGTAAGTACCATACAGCACCTACAAGGAACTGACAAAGAACTAAAAAGCTTGAGGGGTTCTTTAGATAAAAAAAGTTGTATATCGTAGCTTCAAACCTGCAAAGAACTGACGAATGACCTTTTTCTAAAGAGTGCAGATACACAGAGGACATTAACATTTAAATCTCAAACGGAATGTTTTCAATAACTTAGAGCCACGTTACACACTGCGTGAAAGTCAATTGAAATATGACTTCAAATTGTCACATTAACAGAACTAATTGGGTTCAAGACCTCATTAGCGTGTGTATTTTATTGTCTTGTCTTTGTCAGTGCTGCATACAGCTGCAAAAATGTCAAGGCAGTTGAATGTGAGGTGTTTAGTATTGTTTACATGACAAACAAGCTAACAAACAAGAACTTAATTTATTACACGGAGGTGAAAGAAAACTTAAGCTTTTAGAAACAAACTATGATTAAAAAAATACCTAATAAACAGTGAGCAAAAATAATAATGATGACAAGTGGTTGACCTACAGTTTACTTTCAAATTCACTTCTATGGACCTTTTAGAGGCACTAATTATCTGAGATGCACAAGAAAATATCTAAAACCTACTTGGAGTTTAGTTTTGATGAAGGATTTTCATACAAGTAGTGAATATATCAGAGTATAACTACACTATAAGTCTCAAATGAGCAACCACAAAGTGGGAAAACCCCCCACAAATGCTGCTTGTGTAGTAAATAACTTCTACAAACAGAAAAAAACAAACCGATATTGTAATGTAGAACTGCTACAAACATTCTTCCAAAGATGTTTGCTAATCACAGTTGACCATTTTACAGCACTCTGCATTAAAGTTGAGGGACTTTAACTGTGAAATGGGGAGGGAAAATTGTAAAATGTCAGATATTATGACTTTTCCAAAACAAAAATTTGGGTAAAAATTAGTTTTTTGGTGCTTCACCTGGTAAACATAAAATTAAATGGTTATTGCATAACTTATTCATTTTCTAAAACAAGCTAATGTTAGCTTCTGCTAACACTAAAGAGTTGTTCCAAGCAAAACTTTTCATGAGTATCAATAGTTTTAAGGGAGCTTTAACACGTTTGTGATACTCTGATCTGAAATTTTGCAGAGTTCTGAGAAAATTGCTTTATTTAATAAAGTGACAGATAAACGGAAAGCATGTACAGTTGGTGGAACCGTAAAAAGCTACTTGGACTAAAAAATATGCAACCTGTGTTTATCATAGAAACAGATTTAGTCCATTTTTATGTTTTTTTTTTCTTTCAAAAGTCCAGCTTTTGTAACTCTGGACAAATAGCAGATGAATTGGATGTTAAATAAACGAATAATGCAGTATTGCGAACAAAACAGGCGAGGTGGCAGCTAATGGCATTGCAGTATTGAGACAACGAGGCCATTTGAAGAGCACCTGAAGCGACTAAATAACAGTGAACACACCATTCAAACACTAATGTACAGAGAACACTCGACTGATAAAAGATTCAGCCATTGGATAATTAAAGCAATCCAGAAGAAGAAACATCTGGCTGATTTCTTCTTCAGTCTCTCTTTGGATGCATTTCCAGCAACACTTTCAGGAAACGAAATCATGTAAGGAACACATTTTGAATATTTGATTTTTATTTGAAGCAGAACCTTAGAGCTCAAGCATTCATTCTACCAATCTTCAATTGCTTCTACACCCCCTCCCATCACTGACTGGTCGATGTGGACTGAGGTTTCCCCTGTATGTCTGCATGAGAGCCTGGGGCCAGCGCTGGTAAGGGGCCGACACACACAAACACACGCATGCACACGCTCTGAATAATGCATCGCTCAGACCAAACCTGTCATTGTCTGAAATATTGGCCGCATCATTCTTTGTGACAGAATAATGAAACATTAAAAAAAGCAGCAGAGGAGGGCTGCATTTTTAACAGGGGGCAGATCAGAGGCGAGCTGATGGAGGGTGCAGCACCGCTCTCTCTCTCATTCTGTGTCTTAGAGACGGGTTTGTGTGCTGCTTTCTTTCTGAGCAAGTGTTTGTTTATAGTGGGCTCAGATGCTGTAGAACAAATCAAATGCTAATCTTTAATATTTAAGAGATCCCATAGACATCTGTATCATTTTCAAGGCATTTTAGAGAGAATATGCAAATAAAGTACATATATGGCTAAATAAAGACTGTAGTGGTATGCAAAAGTTTGGGCACCCCTATAAACTTGAATGATGACAAGTGTTATTCTTGGAATGCTGTGCTGTCTTCTGCCATGTATAAATATGCCCAAATAACTATTTTAGCTTCACCTTAAAAAGTTTGCTGAGTAGTTCAAAGATGCACAGTGACACCATCTGCAGCAATGATGAAGGTCTTTGGAGCTGGTCTGTGGGTTGACTGTGACTATTCCTACTCACATTCCTACCTCTCTGCTTAAATGGATTCTTTCTTGCTCTGTTACATAACTAGAATTGTGATTCTGGTCTTCCAATTCCTCACTGATCAGCTTTCTGTATCGATCTGCAAACCATGATGTCCAACAATCCTTGTTTTCAAGTCATCTGAGACTCCCATACTGCCACTCTTTAAAGAAGATGCACAGTGGAGAAACACGTACAATCGGCCTCCTTTAAATACTTTCTTATGATTGGATTCACCTGTATATGGAGGTCAAGGGTCACTGAAGTCACCAAATTAAATAATAATGCGCTCATATCATTCTTTAACAGTATTTTGTGATTGTGACATCAACCAGACATGGGTTTCTGGTGAAGGGTTTTGAGGGGCAAACCATGGAAGTGGATCAATAGCACATAATCTCAAATGGGCAAAAGGTGAGGGACAGGCGGGTTGCAAAAATGCTCGAGTGGTCAAAAGTTTAACGCTTAATAAACTTAAGCTAAAGAGCAATAAAAACCGTTTCTGAGTCAAAAACATCATAGAGGTGACATTAGTGATATGAATAAAAAGAAAACTGCATTTTAAAATGGCCGTCAGGCCACTTTTGGAGACAGAGTTTCAGTCACTTCCTATTTTGGTTCAGGTTTTTTACTAATTTTTCATAGAAATCTTATCCTCTTCAATTTCTCATCCATACTCATTTCTTGAGACTGCCTTAGCTTGCGTTTGTTATTTTCGGGAAAGCATCCTTGAGTAAAACTACTCATAGTATTAGACTCCCATGTAAGCCACAGAATTTCCTGTTCATCATTATTATCTCAATCCATGGCACACATAAGCAGCCCCTATTTCAGGAATTATCCAGGACAATAATGCGGTGAATGATCCACACCACCGCATCGCTCTGGCAGAAGTGATCTGCTTGCATGCAGATTCTCAATCTCATGAAACAAAAGCTTCAGTGACGAGCGTGTGATGTTTCTCTTCTCTCAGCCTGGGCTTTGTTCTAGCAGAGTCTTTAAGCTTTTAATCGCTCTCCCTCTCTTTTCCTCTCTCTCTTTCAGCCTGGATTTTGAACGATACCTCAGGTGCATGATAATGAAACACGGCCTTGTCTCAGCATGTGTCCAGCTCGCTGGATTTACTCCTTGTTTTCTAAGCACCTGCTGCTTGAGCTTGTTTTTCTGCTCTTTCAGCATTCACTTGTTTAAAATGACGTTTTTGAGATTTTGCTAAGAAACGTTTACCAAACACAAAACAGATCAATTGAATAAAAAGTACTGACTTGGATGTCATTCTCTGCCTTTATTTTGGATGCTGTGGAATAGGTTCTGAGGCTCTTAGAAAACAACAGGTGCAGGCTTTTGTAAATTAACTGCTAATGTTTCAGTGTTTCTCTATGATATACTTCATTATTGATCCATGTATTTATTCTTTAACAAAAAGATGTAGTTTAAGCTTTCAAATGACACCAAATATGAGGCTAGACTGGGATGATAATATATATAATGATGTGTAGAGGACAGCTGTTTTCTCATAGGTAAAGGACAGGCATAAAAAAACTTCAAAACTTAAAGCAACACAATGGAATTGTGCTCCAGAGCATCATCTTCACTGTAGCTTCACATGAAGCTTCTTGTAACCCCTACAGAAAAAGTTCAAGTAGAAGCAATTCTTTCTGAATGTTCGCTCATTGATCTCTTTAAACATAAGACCCATAATTTCAGGATATTGGTGAGTGTTATGTTTCATAAATCTCATATATTTGGGTCACAATAAAACAAATTGGGTTCAATTAAATGAAATGTCTCCATAAGTTTAAATAATGCGAACAATCCAATACAATTTAACAACGTTTATTTTCCTCCAACTTAATTCGTCCATCGCTTGGTTTTCACAGCCTTTGCGTTTTTGTTTTTTTTTCTGTTGAAACAAATCTATCCGACCTGCATCCTACAAATCCGACAAACACGATCTGAGAACAGCAGCAAGGGGGAGAACAAAACCAGGAGGTGGTATTTTAGCATTTTACAGCACATAAGCTGACATTTAAAATATGACTTTGGTGGTTTGATGTAGATTATGTTACACCTGAGCTGCTGACGCTACATTTTCACGCTTTCGTTTGCAAAGCTATCATGTTTGTGTTTTTGCTTTTGCATTTTATTAAAGTTTCATTTCAGATGACATCGTGGTGGTTTGGGACATGCATCGGAGTGAACGAGCAGAGACGGGTCTCGAGGGACACATCACAGGCAGCCCTAAGTGAACGAAATGATTCCGAACCACACAACATCTACATTAACCTCGTATTCCAAGAACTTTCTTTTGATAAGAATTTTCTACCTTCAGCACAATTCTCACCTTTCTCTTGTTCTTAAACCACAGCCTTATTGATTCAGGCCGTGATAGAAAAATAGATTTCTTTTATCAAGGAAATGAACCCTGCTCCAAGAGTACTTAGAGAATTGAAGAGTTTCTCATTCCTCACTTTCATCTCCATCCTTCAGCGGAATAATACAATATTATTGAGGCATGCCTCTCTGGAGTACAGCAGATCAAGGATTCTGGGTAAAAAACATGGTGTTTTTAAATTACACATCAGATTATTATCAAGTAAGTCTGCTTTTATTCACTAAGCCCATTTTTATCTAAACCCAAACAATTAAATGTGCGTCAAATAGCATGCCATACAATAGTTAGCCAAGCTCTGTAGCTAAAATGTGTTAATTAATAATAAATATTTAGATTTTTAAAATATATTCAGCATTTAATAAACCTTATCCCTAAAATAATTCAGTCTCCACTTAGGAAACAACATTAAGTTCACATCCTTCTCCTGGCTTTGGAAGCTCTGCTCTTTGAGGATCAGATTGACGATGGTCTGAGGATATGAAACAGTGCAACACCTTGATTCTAGACAGGTTCACATTGGACGGATGGCTTTCAAGTGTGATGGAAATACATGCGGCCTGGTTGCTATGCTACACGCTTGCTGTCTGAGGTTTACAAGAAACACTAGCAAGCCTTACTTTAGAGTGGGCTAAATCTCCCAGGCGGTAAAAGAACAAATTCAGTGATTGCAAACCATCTAAGAAAAAAAAAAAACTACTTTGAACTTGCTTAAGAAATAATTGCATTTTGTTAATATATTCTAATTTTCACACATACGCATGTACACATGCACATATATAAACGTGCATAAAAGAACATTTTTGAAACATCTTTCAGATAATGTGGATGAAACGATCACAAATTATTATTATACTTGGCAAAAGTTGAATTGTTTAGTCATTTTCTGATTTCTTCAGTTACGTTTTGTAAATCGTTTTTATAATAAACTAATGTGCTTGGAGGAAATAAACAAGTATTTACATCAATATACAGAATTGTTATAATGTTTACGAAGAAATGGTAGATATTCAGAAAGTGTGCATTTGTAAAATTAGAGTGAGTTTCATGGCCTACCTATTAAACCAAACAGGTACTAACTATCTTCAATGATGTGCCGTAGATTGACCAGCCAAATTCTTCTGAGGCACAGCAATAAGACAAAAGAGGCACCAAAGAGGTCGCTTCCAGGACAAGATTCCAAAGCAGACTGGGTTTCAAGATGCGCTCTTTTGAAGAAGCACAAATAAATGCGCAATATGGAGGATTGTAGACTCAGAGGTTGGCAAAGTCACATCAAGCTAATAACCCTTTTAATAATGTAAAATATCCAGCAGTGCCATCCAAATTGTCAAGAAACCAGTGGAAATCACAGGCAGATGCTTATATATCATGCAACGCAATCAGGGAGGAATATGATCCACCCCAAAGGTATTTTGCAGCAGAGCAATGACCCCAAACATACAACCAAAGTCATCAGGAGTCATCTTCACAGTAAGGAAGTACCCCACAGAGACCTGATCCAAACATCACCAAGTGTGTCTGGGATTACATGAGAAGGTCTGTGGTTAGTTCCCCAAGATGTTTGGAACAACCAAGTTCTGTTGCATCTTGTAAATGTAAAAAAAAGAAACAATAATATTCTATTCTTGAAAGCATTCTGTGTTTACTTTTGCACAGCACTGTATATATTAAAGTGTTTGAAAATGAACTTTGTGTAGTATTGTTGTGCTTAAATCGAATTTACACCAACAACTGAAAAGCTAATTATACATGTAAAATTATGTCTTCAAATGAAATGTGTTTGGAAATATAAGATATAATGAAGCATCATACGAGATAAATAGATAAACCACACAGTACGCTCTGCCACTGTTGCATTCTTCTTATTAAACTGAACCGCTCTCCAGCAGTGTTTTGGTAATTCGAGTAACTCACCAAATTCCCTGGGCACAGCAATGGAGTACACGCAGCTCTGCCCTGTGGTGTAGTTCCTGGGGAAATCGGGCGACAGCACGGTTCCATCTGTCCCAGTCGAGCGACTTCCACATGGCGCTGTTCGCAGACACACAAACTCATTACTTTCTGCTTAAACACTCATGATCAACTGCTAGTTTCACGACACAGTCTGAATGGAAGCAGTCTAGTGAAGCATGTTCCAGCCTTTTAACAGCTTTGATTTATTTTGTTTGAGATTGTTCTCTCCACTTGTCTAGAAAAGAATAAAGGTCTTTTTTGACATTTTATTAGTTTAGGTTCATAATAAACAACATATTAAACAAGAAATTAACCAAGACAACAAAAACACAAAGCCATAACGCTTAAATTTTCTTCAACAAACAACTAATATTTAATTTTTTGATTGAAATTACTGAACATTTCTTTAAAATTGAGACCTACAACTCATTGATGGTTACAAGTTAATATTTAGTGCTCAAGCACCAAAGATGTGTAGAACTCTATTGTAATTGCTCAGAGTTTTAGCTTTTTGCGCATTCTGTGCAGCTTACAGTTTCTCGTAGGTGAATAAAACTTGGCACACACGTGTAAGGTAACAAGACATAAATATAAGTAATATTGTGTTTCCGAAATTCACATGAAGTTGTCTATTTTGCAAAAACCTGAACACTTAAAATGAACACTTTTCCTCGTGTCATACTTTAACGAACTCCTACGAGAGATTTTATCTGTCCATCTCAAAACCCCATAAGCCTTATCTAAAGGCATATGGGATGTTAAATTCTGAAGTTTTTTTGACCGTATGAGCATACGACGGCCATTGAAAGTCGACATTTCGTCATAAAAAATGATGTCATCGGTCCCAAATTTACCAACTATGTCAACAGTCCATGGCACATCTAAAATGTGAACTCCTTTTACTATTACATTTTCATCAATTTTGACACATGTGACAAGAATACTGGCCAAAATTATAACAGGAAAAATATTTGAGACTTTATGATGTGGTTTTCTATCATTAATTAATGAAATTGTCCCTATATTGATCTGTATTTTAACAATTTGCATTTAAATACATCTCCTAAATAAAATTGGTCATTGTACATAGTGCAACAAACTGGCCACAGAGAGGTTGATATAGTTTCCACTGAGAGTTTTATCTTTATTCATTCACCAGACACACAAACAATGCAGTGGGAGAATGTTCCATGAATTATTTACTTCTGAAAGAATCCTGCTGAAGATATTCCCTAAGTCTCCCTGTCTTTACTTTCCCACAGGCTAAACTGCAGAGAGAAGGAACATCCATCTGTGTTTTCAGACTCTACCTTGGCAGCTGGGTAGGCCACGGTTCCAGCCGGGCCTTCCGTCGTCTCCCATGATGCATGTGAGCGTGGAGTAGCCCTGCAGGACGTATCCAGCCTCGCAGTAGAAGGTGACGCTGGAGCCCAGCTTGTAGTCACTGCCCAGACGGGTGCCATTCATCACGTTTCCTGGGTCAAAGCAGGACTCCCTCAACTTGGCTGAGTTGAAAAAAAACATGCAGAAAAAAAGAGTCTTTTTTTTTTTATACAATCAGAGCTCTGTACTTAACCCAACCATAATTACAACATAATGACAAAATAACAGCACTTTTCAGAAAGTAGTTGTCAGCTACCAACAGAATAGAGTCTGATCCTTCCATTTTCTCTGTCACGGCCACAATCACTCCTTAGGAAATATGGAGAAACAATTATACCCGAAGCATGTTTTTGGCTTGTGGGGTTAAACCAGAGTATCTGGCAACCTACTAAGTGCTACCCACTACAGTGCGGTGCCTAGCAATAAAGTTCTGCTTGTAAATCGTATTGCCTTTTTTCTTTTAGGTTTTCACTAGACTCAGCTGCCTACACAGACCTCACATCTGGCCCTTTCAACACATTCCGTTTTATTATTTGAAGCCTGAGCTTATTTGTCAAACACGTCACTGAAACCAAACCTTTTTGAAAACTCCTGCAAAAGAGAGTATTTTCTGAAGCCCTTAGATGGCTGTTGTCAAAAGCATCAAGAGGTCAAGCCACTCTATGATTTCTCACTTCATGACCCCTGAGATTTGTGCGCGGGTTCAGGGAAGTGCATGTGTACCTTTGTACTCGAGGTGGAAGCCAGTGTAGCTGACAGAGCCATCGCTGCGAAAGGCCAGGAAGATGGTGTTGGAGCTGCTCTCGATGCGCTCGGGGAGCTTACTGTCCTGGAAGCTCCCGATCAGAGGGCTGTTGCTGTCCGGCCCATCGTAGATGTACAGGAAGTCGTAGTTGGGCTCGATGCTGAAGCTGCGAGAGACGATCAAAGACAAAGACTATGAATACAGCCTTCAAACGCCAGACAGAGATAAGCTTTGTAGTTGGAAGAATAAAGTAAAATGGGAACAAAGCCCACAGAGCCTGGTTTAGACTGATACAGGACGGACTTGGGAACATTGTCACATCTTTGTGTGACTCAAAAAGATGACAAAGGTTTTTAGAAAAGTGAATACGGCAGCACAATTGTGATATAATACAGCATATTGTAGTTTAAACAAAACACCATATCAGTCCTTTATATAAGTAATAATAGTTGAACACTTTCATTTAATTCAAATTTTGAACAAAATAGCTAATAATATTTAAATATTTGAATGAAAAACGTATTATTGAGGACAAAAACGACAAATCATTTATACTCAGAAATTTTCTTTCTTTGCAATCCAGTTACATTCAGTTAGGTTCCATTTAAATAAAAAAAGAATTAAATGGTTAGAAATTAGAGATACAACTTGTCATGGTTTTATTAACAATAGATTTAATGATGCAAGTTCACACTTGATCTTACATATTTTACCATTTTATTCTTGAAATGTTAACAGTTTGATGCACACTTGCAGTTTGAAGCAAATAATATTCAAATATTTAAATTAATATTTTTGGATTAAAGAAAAAAAAGGAAATAATTTATGCAGATAAATGTCCCTACCTACAATCAAACTAATTATTACTCTTACTTTGTAATCCAGTTACAACCAATTGGCTGAATTTAGGTGCCATTTAAATAAAAATGTTAGAAATGGTTAGAAATCAGTGAAACAACTTGTTGTCATGGTTATTATTACTGATGTTTTATAACATACCTGTGCACTTGATCTTACATATTTATATTTACTTACATTTTATTCTCAAATTGTTAAAGGTTTAATTAAAAACCATTAAGCTTAATACTCTTATTTTGTTAAAATGTTAACAGTTTAAATGAAAGGGATGTGTGTTTATGCTAATATCTGCATTATTGGGTTTGGATAGACAGAAGATGAGATTGAACGTAAAAATATCCAGGCATTTGATTCTCACAGTAACGACAGATTTATTGCACTGTGCTTTGTGCATCAGATCTCACTTGCAAATCCAACCTGCCTTCCTGGCATTCTTGGTGACAAAATCTCTCTGTCCCCTTTTTCACAGATATAAACACCTCTTTTTATTTCCAGTAAGGTGCCATGATGGTCTCTCTTTCCCTTCAGCGCAGCTATTTGTATGAGATAGATTGAGGCAGGATCAGATTTACACCTCCACTTCCCTCCATTACATCGAGAGAAATAAAGAGAGAGAGAAGGAATGCTAAACATGCCTTCACTTGAGTGCATTTCACTGCACCAGCACCCAGCGCTTAGGGGTTATTACCTGATTATTCATAAACAGGGCATGATCCTTTACACCACATTGAAAATGTCATTAATTTTTGATAAACGGATGCCTTGACTCCCCACCTCCCAAACTCCTGTAGCTGTCAATCATAAAACAATCATTTCTACAGTAATCAAGGCTGCTGGTTGGCATTCCACTCATACTGGTTATAAACAAGTATGCTAATTCTGTAAAGGTGTGAAATTTTGATCTGAAACTTTGATTTATCGTACATCATGTTGTACGATAAATTCTTTTCTCAACTGCTGTCGATGATGAGATGCAGTGAAGATTACGAAAAATATCCTGCGCCAGAAACCACTCAAAACTGCTTCAAATGGAGACTCGGATAAGATTCATGAACACAAACACAGCATGATATTGTTTTTTAGTAATAATGACCGTTCTCAAGGAAAATTCACTTCAAAGATGGGTGAACGGGGATAGGAAACTATTGGTGAAAAGCATATTGCATCCTTCCTCCATTTGTTAAAAATGAATGTGAGTTCTTGTTCTGTTTGACACTAAACATAACATTTTGATAATGACAGAAACTCTAACCATTCACTTGAGGGTTGCTTTCTGAGGAGTGCCGTAAAACACATGAATATTTACACATATGTGACCTTTGACTCATAAACCTGCATTACACAATCTGCCATGAAGACAAAAAAAGGAGAGGAATATGTGTATAATTATGCTAAATGCGATATGAAGCAAATTGTAAAGGAAACCAGTAAATCTATAAGGCTGACTAATGAAAACAGAGGCACATTTCATTGTGTTCTGAATAAATTAGTTGCAAATTGTGATCTGAAAAGTAAAATAATAACGCAACAAATTCTGGTAACACACAAAAAAAACAATGAGTGGAGATTTAAAATCCCATTAAACGTTTTAGGTTTGCTCTGCATGATGTGAAAAAATATTATGCGAGTAATTTGTCACCAAAACAACATTCGGTGGATTCGTGAGCAAGAATCCAACTTCACCCGTCAATGAGCGATTAACCACTGGATCATTGGCATCGTCCATGATGAAATCTGGTGATGCTAATACCATAACCTTTACCCCCACTGAATTGGTCTGTGTCTGCTATAGCTACAAAGCAAGGGGGTTGGGGTGTGAGGGGTTAAGTTGGAGCGTATAGTCTTTTAGTTTGTTTCCAAGGATAATCAGGACGAAGGCTTTACTCATGCGCAAACAGCATGTTCACGACACATCGTTTTTGACGTCTGAGTTAATAGGTTAAAGCATTCTGACTGCAGGCCAAGAGCTTGGCTGCACAGAGCTGAAGCGCCCTGTGGGGCTTTTATTTTGGCATTGGGCATATCTTTGCTGTGCTGCTCACACTGTAAACAGCTAAAAAAGGCAAGAATGGAAAAATTTTAAAGCTTTTTGAGACTGAAATATAGTCCAACTACAAATAAACACATGTCGCTTCCACAACCATTGTGTGTGAAAACAGAACTGTCCCTTTGGGGTGGTCTATAGTGTTATATTTTCACCTATTATCAGAATCAGCTAAAGTCAACCTGCTTTATTCAAAGTGTTTTCTTTAGTATTCAAGGGAATTTAAAAAAAAGAAGAAGGCTATGATCCTTTCAGCATCGTCTTACTGCTAAGATTTGATTCCCTCCTGCGTTTGCAGCTGTTTCTCTTCACCAATGGCTTGGTAAACGTGACAGAATTGAGGAATAAATGCCGAAACCCAACATCCCGATTAATATTCCTCAGCCTCGCTCTTCAGTGCTAAACCCTCAGCCTTTGATCCAGGTGAGAGAGATTACATGCTAGCAGTCTTATTAGCATTAGCAGTGACTGTCAAATACAACAAACCCCTACAGCAGTCGAATTTAACCTCTATCCGACCCCAGCTGGACAGAGAATCCCTCCTGCGGCTCCAGCAGGGCTTCACCAGGGCCAATGAAAAATGGACATAATTAGCGACATGATTGGACTCTGAAGCAAATTCATCAAGCCTGCTTTTACACTAATTGTTCGCATCGCTCAAGGCAGAGACACCGCTCTACAACTTTAAGGCAAGAAGAGGGGAAGCCAAAAAAAAAGACCACCATCAGGTTCATTACAGCCAAAATGAGCAGAGCAATCCAGCTGGGCTCATTATCTCCCCCAGACATGAAATGCATTTTAATTCAGATGCTGAAAACATAATTACTCAACACACCGATGGCAGCCATGTTGAAGGGCACCATGGGTGCTCATTGTGAATTCAGCTTTATGACACAGCAGCCTTGGAATGATCTCCTGAACTCATCAGTTTGAGATATTATGGCTCAAGTGAGGCCATAAAGCAAAGGCCAGAAATATTTGGAGCGAATGATTATTTCAGAGATTGTGTCTTATTGACTCATTGGCCACAATATAAACCCACTGACCCCACCACAACAGAGGGTTAGGTGTTATTAACCTTTCAACAAAGAATCACATGGTCTGCATTCACAAAACATCCCCAGGTTAGTACACAACCCCCACACTGTGCACTACAGTATCTTCAGAATGTTCAGCATTGTTCTAAATAGAAGGCATGGCTTTTGTTTAATATAGCCTCCCTATTTAGAAAGAAAAAAATAGACAAGATTGAGTCATAAGTTAGATGAGCATAAAAACAATATTTTGGGATATGTGTGTTGGAATAAACCTGTGTAATCTATTGAACATCACGACAAAAACGTAGTCTTACTAAAAAAGCATATTAATTTTTATACCGTTTTTTTTCGCCATATAAGACGCACTTTTTCTTCCCCAAAACTGAGGGGGAAAAGTTGATGCGTCTTATATGGCGAATGCAGAGCGCGGCGGAGCGGACGGCGGTCACGGCCGTAGGAGAGGCGTAAGAGAGGCCATGGCTTCAGCCTAGCTCCTGTTATGGTAAAAAAAATACCTTCTCAATTGATAATAAACAGAGAGACCGTTTGAGAGAGAACACAGCAAATGCGGCTATTTATTGTAGAGATTTAGCAGTCTCAACGCATTTCCTACACACGTATTATCCGCATTGGAAGAAGAACCTCGAGCCTCTCAAAGTAAAACAAGCGCTGGAAGAAGGGCGGGACTGAAGTATGACGTGTCTCTTAAAAGTTTCTCAAATTACATTTCTCTAAATGACCACTAGATGGTAGTATCATATAGGAAAATTCCCATCACACTCCGGAGCCATCGGTGCGCGCTGACGTCATCGCCCATCTCTGCGCGGATCGTAAGGAGCAGGTATGAAACATTACAGCCTTTTTCGTTAATTTTACTGTTTACTGACTGTTCATGTTACATGTTTGGCATATAATTGTTCTTAAACTGCTGTTAACTTTTACACATTTGATATTAAATATTTTACTACAGTATTTGGTTCAGAATCTTTTTTTTCTAGATCTTCCTCATTTAAAATTGGGTGCGTCTTATATGGTGAAAAATACTATAAAAATATTACCTGCATGAATACACCCCTGCCATAAATGTTGGTATATTACTACCCAGAGCTGGCAATTACCCTAGCTTAGCATAGATCAATAAATCTTATTGGACCAGTAGCATTTATACATATTAGACCAACATAAAACAATTATACTTTACATAACAGTCACTTTTGTCTTACTGACTTACAAATCAGGAGAAAAATACAACTTTTTGCAATCTGTATTTGTAACACAGTTCAGTTATTAACAACAAAAGCTCATAAAATATACTAGTAGCTCTGGTAAGAATTGTTAGCGTTCAAAGCAAGCCGTCCTAGAGGTTAATATGGAGAGTTTATGGACTACATATGGGACTAATTAGCTTGATATTAACTGATTTTTGATTCTAGTAGAAGTGCTGAATTGTAAGGTATATATTAGGCACCCTCCCCCCAGGTGTGACACAAGCCACAAAGACAGATTTACCTGATGAACGCGAGAGACAGGACGTAATCAGAGTTGACGGCGATGAGCCAGTCGCAGTCCTTGCTGTGCGGATATGGATGAGGGAAGTTGGGCGACAGAATAAACCCAGAGGAACCAGTGAGATTGCCCCCACATGGAGCTGCCGAAACACACAGAAGGCTCGTATCAGAGACATATGGGCATTAGTAACACATGAGAAGAATCCCTTATTAAAACATGCGGCTCCAACATCTGTGCCAGCCAGGAGCCCGGAGAAAGAGAACATGGAGATATTGAGAGATATTGAGAAATTCCTGCGCTCCTTTGAGCAAGTGAAGCATGTCGGAGGCCTCATGTCTTATATATGAGCATGAGAAACACAGTCAGAGAGAAAGGTACTTTAGAAAATGAAAGTAGAAGCTGGAAATCCTGCACTGCTCACTTTCCTGATTTCTAAATGAGCTTTCTTTTGAAAGCAGGAGACAATCCATATCTGCTCCTGTGATATTCATTCATCAAGGCAGACTTTAAGCTCTGGGGGATGATGAGGAACTAAAAATGTATTGGTGCTCTTTTGTGCTTTTTAGACAAAAGAGTATGGATCTAAAGGGTGATGTTTCAATAAATTGCATTTTAGATGTTTTCAAAAACTTATCATGTATTTGTTGCACATACTTTGGAAATAATAAACATTTACATCTTAGAATTTACACCTTACTGAAATCAGTATTAGATAAAGTTCTATATTTACAAAGAAGACCTTAGATGAAAAACAGAGAATAAAACCTTAAAAGAACATGTAATGTTTTATTTGAACACACAATAAAGAAAAAAATCTTCAAAATTAAAGCCTAAAATTGTTATTGAAAATGCATTACTTTGAGATTTTCTTTGGTTTCAGAAATGCAAGGTATATAAGATTTAACAGAAAACATGGCTTTATTTATCTTAAATAATAGAGATATGAGCTAAACATATGCTGCGTTGAGGTTGGAGAGAGACAAAGGAGATGGGCAAAAGAGGCAAAAAGAAAAAAGAGCTGTAAGAGCCTGTAGTCTTTCTGGCACAGTTGTGCTCCTTTAAATAAGCAGCTTCCTGTTTGTGATGTATTTCCTGTTCTGTCTCAGAAATGAACTAGAGAATAGGATTATAAATATTGTTGTTCTACTACACTATCAACCTTATTATGAATCAAGTGCACACTGCTTTTCTTACTTTTGTCAAGCGCTTACGTATTTAGAGAAAACTTCATTTATAATTCCAGCAAAAAAAGCACTTGTTGCAGTGATGGAAGGAACATTTACTACGTTTGCTGACGCTTTGTACAGTTAAATGTTGTGTACTGTGGTAATAATGAATCCCCATCCATATCCTCACCTATACAGACAGGAGGGCTAGGTTGCCAGTAGTAGCGATTCTCCACTTGGATGCAAGTGATCTTCAGGTCTCCAAGGAGCTCGTAACCAGGGTCACACTGAAAGGTAACTGTGTCACCAGGCTCACGACCGTCTCCATTTCGACTGCCATTCATGGGAACGCCAGGATCCCTACAGGCAGTGGCCACTGAGCCTTCAATAAAAAATTGCATTCAGACAATTAGCAGCCATTAACTAAACGCCGTCAATCAAACACAGATTGCTCTAGGAGTCCAAGTGGTTAATCCATTACTAGTTTTAAACTTTTACGTATTTTACACTGATTCAGTATTGATGATATTTAAGGCTCAAACTAGACAGCTTAAGTTTGTGCGTAATCTTTGATGTTGCCTTGTACTGGTGCCATTTAAACCATTTTTTAAATGTTGCCAATGCCACAGCAAGTAACATGAACCGACCCCTGTGTCTCTTTGAGTTTTCTAAGCTGAGATACAATTAGGTCAAAATGGTTGCTAAGGTAAACCATCTGGTTGCTATGGAGGAGTCAGGGACATAATATAATGTTGCTTTTGTCACTATACATTATTTAAACAAACCTTAGTGTCTCTATCATATACCAAAGCTGAGTTTGGTTGCTAGGTTAAACAGTTTGGTTGCTAGGGAGATGTCAGTGATGTCATAAAAATGTAACTTATTACTAAGATTAACAATCAAATCCACAGTTCTCTGTGATGTTCCATCTTGACACTGGTTTTGTTGCCTTTACCCATTTATGTTCAATGGCCCTTATAAAATTTCCCAGCATTCTCAGCGATTTCTCAGCATTCAAGCCAACATAATAATACTCAACAAAGGAAAATATATTATTTGTAAAAAATATAAAGTGAGAAATGTTTTAATTGCATGCTAAGCAAATGTGAAAAAATGGTTAAAGACACTCACTTGAAAATTCTATGGCGAATCCAGACTTGCTGATGTAGAAGTCGGTCTCAAACTGGATGCTGACTATGTTGAGGGTGCTGTGGATGTTTTCTGGAAGCAGTGAGCCGCTCACCTCTTTCAGAGACATCTCGTTTTCCGGAGGACCATCCCAAACTCTCAGGATGTCATGCGAGGCTTCTGTGTCAAAGGAGAGAAACTGCAGGCTGTGGATGAAAGGAAGAAACACAGAGAATGAGCCTCAGAACAGAATCTTCACAAACCCTTAATGTTTTGCTCCAATTTAAATATATAAATTTTTTAACACACTTTAACACACTTACCTGTGCATTATATTAACAGATAAATACATCGATTGAGAAATTGACACGCACCTGATTATGTTTCCTGAGTCCACCTCCACAATCCAGGTACAGCGCAGGTTGTTGTCGTATGGGAATGGATACCCTGGTGATAAAATGCGCCCTGACGTCTCTCCTTTAAAACGTCCACCACATTCAGCTAGAAAAGAGAAAATGGTATGACTTTCACGCAAACACTCACTCAAACATACATATTTTGGTCCTGAGGATACACAGATGACAGATGGAACAATGACCAAATCCAAAAGATCTGCAAAACATTGTCATTTTGATGTCCACTTCTGAGCAAAAAGGTAAAAGTTCTTTTGTCAATCAGAGAGAAATTATACCCTGTCTGTGGAACAAGGCTGCGATGCAAAATTGGTGCATTCTGAGGAAAAATCAACTAAGTTTTGCTTGAAATTTTCTTCTATAGTGAGCCTTCTTTCAGGCTTTTGTGTCTTGGTTTGATGTGTCTTGTTCATTCCATATGGGAGAGAAGAAACTAAACTTACTTTTTCTCAGACTGGATAACATTTTTCAGTAGAGCAAATTTGAAGTATAACGCCTGAGTTCACTTGGCCGGAAATTACAGTACAAAATTGTTTGAACAAGGGCTATGCATAAAACTCCAGCTAATTCGTGACTCCTCACTCCCTCCATCCTTCCTTGAGCACTGCTTCTCTATCAAAGACTGGGTGATTTGTCAGCTTCAAGTCTGAACATCAATCAAATGAACAAATGAGCCTGACGCCCATGTTGATGCCTCCTGATGACATCCAGACGGTCCCCTTCGGCCCTCTGCACTCGCTTCATTATTAGTCACAGGCACACTCACAGGCACTTCATGAGGAAACTTTAATCTCAGCCTCTCTAGTTTACCCTCAAACCCTGTTCCATCTCTAATCCCATCTCTCCCTTTCCTAAAAAATGAACCACAGGGCTGAGAAGAATAGCTTTCCAGACAGAGACAGACTGTTTCTTAATGATTGCCATTCAGCAATCCCTGTTTTGCATAAACCATCTAGATGTAAAACAAAGCATGAACACACTTGATTCATCTGGGAACTAAGGTCATTTCGACATCAAGAGTAGAGGCGTATTCCGACCCAACCCATACTGCATGTTCATCAATCATCAGACGGGAAGCTCCATCACTTGTCATTGATGGTTAGCCGCATTCCGAAGGACCTGATTGGCTTCACAAGTGGTTAAAATCCCCAGAGGAAGATTGGGATTTGATGAAGACGAGTCAAAACCCTTAAGCATGATCATGACAACATAAGCTCAATGTGCCGTTAATACATTTTCGTAATATTGTGGTTAAAAAGGTTTATTGCCTGGGAAACAATTGGTAACATTTTTCAGTCCACCTTCGATTCTTTGGGGTGTATTTATGTCAGAGTTTTCCTCAGTTTCCAAAGGGTGTCCTTACTCTGTTACGCCCTCCAAAGGACTGGCAAACAGTCTAGGGTGTGCCTGCCTTTTCATCTATTTGAGTTAATGTGTCATGAACTGGACTGTAGGGATCCTTAGAGGGATGATCTGGAAGCAGACTCTAGATCATAACCTTCGTATTTGTGTGTTTTGTTTGGTGTAATCAAGCTGGAAAATGTGGGTTTAGTTGTTGTCTTTGAGAGAAATTTGAACAAAATTGACTTTTTTTGTAAAACTTGCTTCAATAAATGTTCTGAAACTTTAACGTGTCTAAACTATTCATTCACCTGGTTTGAATTCCATAAATCATGATTTTGGGCAACTTAATATAAGAACCAAAACATATGGTTCACTAAACAGGAAGTGACAAGGAAATAAATTCAAAACATTGGCAAAATTATATTTGAGGTATAGAAAATGGTTCTTTAAAGACATTTTGTTTACATTTTTAACAAAATGCAGAGGAGATCTCTCTTGAGCAGACACCTCATTTCTCCCATTAAAGAAATGGTCAATGTAGGAACAAGTTGAAGAACGTGATGACACTTTATACCCCTATTATACTGTAGATGACAACCTAAAGAAGATTTCAAAGTACTCCAAAATGTTCCACTATACAGAGGAGATGTATGCAATTTTGGTGAAATTTTGGCTTGATTTTGTCTTCTCCTGAAATGAATAATCGTCTCATTCACCTGCGGACTTGAATGAAAAATATAAAAATAGTTAAATATTTCATCTATAATAAAAATGTGGAAAGGCAAGACAAACCACTCACCATTTTTCTATATTTCACTTTGGCAAAAGGTCAGTTCAAATGACCTGCATATTTCGCCTGTCAAATCTCCTCCACATTATTAAGCATCCATTATTAATGCTAGCTGGAAAGTATCAACTGGAAACTTCAAGTCTGATTAGTATTTCCACGAGTCTCCCATTCTCACAGAGAAATGTACGCCCAGCGTTGAGCACAGAAAAGTCTCTGTTTTATCTTTCATGCAGAGCGATTTGGAAGCAATTTCGACAGGCGCTTGGAGTCTAATCAGAGCTCATTAAGGCTCAATCTAATAGTGAACAAATCTGATCTGGGGTCAGTAGACAGAGTAATATCCAGCTCATTGAAGGCTAAATCCCAATAATCCTCATTCATCACGAAAATGAAGGAAGTAATAGTGGCGAGGGGTCCTACATCAGGAGCTGTGTGATGAGCAGGACTTCCCTGAACCAGATGCAAAATTAACTACCTGTTAACCACTGGTGATGTGAGGGGCTTCCTCTCCTGATTATACCCCGAAAAACAATGGGAAGAAAATATAGATCACCTCTTGTTCCACTGTTCCTTTAAATATGTTTAAAAATATAATCAAAATATTCTCTTTACCATGTAACTCAATGGCTTCTTCCTTCAAAATGTCCTTTTTTGGAAGCACTTCCGTTTTTGTAAATGCCCTAATTTTTTATAAATAAACCACCCCTATCATGTTGTTTTTTTAGAGGGGACAACAAGCCCTTCTACAACAAATCCAAGTGTGTCCTAGCATAACGTGTCCTCTGAAAAAAAGAATACCACATTTCTAGTGGAACGTAAAACAACTCTAGATACTTGTGAGGCCCCAGTGGCTATCTGTGAGGTTTCGGGGAGATTAAAGGGGAAATCGAAGAGGCCTCCAGTAGCACAATTAAATGTATGTCTTTAATACAACACATTTTTTTGCCTTTCCATAGGTTTTAGTGAGATACTGCACCATCCAACCAAATCTCAAATGATAAAAGCCCTGGAAAATTACCTTGTGAATGGACTCTTTGTTGATTGTCTGTTATGATTGCCAAAAGGATACCTATGTCTATGTGTTGTGCTTTATTTTGTCTGTTATTTCTTTCATTTGTCTCATATAATGTTTTAGAAAAAAAGGCAACCAGCTGTGCATGACCTCCATGACTGTACACCAAAAAAATGTATTGGCCCCTATGTGTTCTGTCTTTGTTCTCCTAATGTCCACATTTTCCTGTTTGCTGTCGGTGTGGATTTTTGTTACCATAATCCTTGTTTTGTCTATTAAAATAGCATTTGTGTGTTGTCTCTAGATCTTAGAATTAAAGAATATTTTCTAGAATGAATGATAGAATGACTACCAAGTTGGAATTTTTACTCCGTCTTTGGCTAAGTTTTTAAGAAATGTTAAAAGACAAACCTGTGAAAAAAACGATTTATGTAAATTGTATAATGTTTTTGAGCTGTGTGCTGAATTTGAACAATATAGCCGTTTTGCTAATACAGATGGGAATTTGTATGCACTTCACAGCAGCTTCTTGATAATGATGACAAATGCTAGAGAGCGACACCAAGCTCTGTTATGATAACCACAAGGCTCAAATGATGCATGCTCCCTTATATTATTACATGTTGTTTCCATGACAACAAAACCTCTCTTCCACTAATAGGCTGTTAAAGACCTAAGGGGATCATTATTTAGAATTATCACATTCTGTACCTCATGAAGTAAAAGCAAGGGCAAATTTACCAAATAAAAGTTACCAAAGTTGAAAACTTAAGATGTTTGGATATGCCAAATACTAAACTAAGTGGATAAAGTTTGCACACAAACAAAAGTTTAAAACAATTTTAAAAAATGTGCCACGTGTGACTACAAGTGTTTTAAATTTTACCCATTAATCAATGATTTTCTGAGCTGAGCTATGGATCTTTAAACCGGTTGTTTGGTTAAACAATCTGGTTGCTTTGGAGGAATCAAAGAGGTCATTAAAAAGTTTCCTTCTCACTATGTGTGAAATATAACAAGTTTCATGTCCCTAGTATTTTCTGAAGCTGAGATATAGATCTGTTGATTTGGTTGCTAAGGTAAAACAGTTGGGTTGCTATGGAGGTGTCAGTGATATAATATAATGTTCCCCATGTCGATATGAGTAAATTAAATAAAACCACACGTCTCTACTGTTTACCAAAGCTGAGATAGGTGTTGATAGAAATTCTGGTTGCTAGGGTAAACAGTTTGTTTGCTAGAAAGCAGTCAGTGAGGTCATAAAACTGTAATTTGTTTCTATGATTAACATAAACAAACTTATATTTTGTCAAACCTAAAACATAAATAGATAGATACAAATGTAAAGATGGTACGTTTTTAAAATAAATCTTGAGTAAGTGAAATTCTAAAATGAAAGGGGAAAATTAAAAGGGAAAAATTAACATTAGCTTGAATTCTTTACCGTAAATTTTATATAAACATCATCTTGAGTTGAAAATAACCAAACAAAACATCAAAAGTGAAAATGTGATCCTAAAATAGAGAAGTTTAACAGTGTGAAATGGAAATATGCCTGAGAAATGTTAGTTGGTATGACACTGAGTGACACTTCAAAAGCTACACTGAATGACAGCTGTTTGTAGATTAACCTGCGGGCTCTTACCGATGCAGGAGGGCAGGGGGTTGTCCCATGCACGCCTCTCTCCTGTCATGCACTTGAGCACACCACTGCCATGCAGAGTGTACCCTGGCTCACACTTATACGTGATGGTGCTGCCGGAAAAGTGCCCCTGATCATTCACCTTAAGGCCAAACTGAGGAACCCCAGGGTCCTCACAGTGCGACAGCTCAAAACCTGAAACACACATTACACTGAAATCATTATCTGAAAATCATCACAGAATTTCAGTAAACTTTTAGGTAAAAAGTGCTTTGTTTGAAATGTTTTAAGTAATACAAGATTTGTTTTTACAAAATTGCTTGTTTGAAACCTTTCAACAATCTTTTTAAATAAAAAAATGCTTTGATTTTTTTTTGTAAACTTTTAGGTAATAAGTGATTTGTTTGAAACATTTTTACTAATCTTTATAAGGTGAAAAATGGTTGTTTAAAACCAATTAATAAACGTTTAAGTAAAAAATGCTATGAGTTTTATTTGACTAAACTTTTAAGTAAAAAGTGATTTGTTTGAAACATTTTTACTAAACTTTATAAGGTGAAAAATGGTTGTTTAAAACCAATTAACAAACGTTTAAGTAAAAAATGCTATGAGTTTTATCTGACTAAACTTTTAAGTAAAAAGTGATTTGTTTGAAACATTTTTACTAATCTTTATAAGGTGAAAAATGGTTGTTTAAATCCAATTAATAAACGTTTAAGTAAAAAATGCTATGAGTTTTATTTGACTAAACTTTTAAGTAAAAAGTGATTAGTTTGAAACATTTTTACTGAAGTAAAACATGCTTTCTTTGAAGCCGTTTTTATTAAACCTTCGAAATAAAAAGTGCTTTGCTTGACAAACTTTGTTTTTACAAAGTTTACTAAAGAAATATTTTCCAAATTAATTTACATCACAGCTTGTTCCTCTCAATAATCACAGGTCTCCACAAAGGAAACTGAGCTTATAGCAGTGGTCCAGAATTAAGCCGGAGCAAATACATTCAAATGAACAGAACAGCTCAGCCTCTAGCAACCGCTTCAGCTTTGATTGCAGCTGATTACAGGGCACTGTTTTACTTCATGCATGGCCAAAGATTGATCATCAGCTACAAACTATGCTTTTTGAAACACCTAGCTCTCCCACTACTCTGTTGTTTGTTGGACAGCAAACCAACTCTAAATAGCTCCCAGAGCTAAAGAAATATTGGAGAAACAAGATAAAAATTATTTCTCAAACTGATCAAACTTAGTACTGTCTTAGACACTATCTTTTGAGAAACAGCACTAAACAATTGTGCTACGTATAAAACTAGCTTTCTCTCTCACTCAAACTACAACAGATGTTTGATTTCCCCTTGAAATCAAAGTCACTCTCTTGGACGTTTCATTAGCCATGCTTTTCTTTGTATGAGAACTGCTGCACCCTTTCCATCAGTTTTGCTAGATGTGAACTAAGCTGCAACTTTCATTGAGAGTTAAAATGTATAAATAGTTGTATAGTTGTAGTCATCTGGGGTTGCTCTGACCTTTGTTATTTATACACTCGAATGGTTAATCCTTTAGGGGGAATGGAATGGTGGATGGACAGGGATTTAGTTGATTTTAAGTGAGATAGCCGAGCAGCAGCTTAATACGTTCCTTCACACTGGAACTAAAGCCTTGTTGAATCACACACTGCGCGCACAATAGAGCTAGAGCACGCGGAATTCAGACAAGTGACTCTAGCTCAGGGCCAACAAAGCTAAGGTCAGTGGAGACACGGTCCAGATTCGGCTGCTCCACTGCCTCATAATCCTTCTAGGAAACTGACTATCTCTTGTCTTTTCCTTGTAT
This sequence comes from Danionella cerebrum, assembly GCA_007224835.1. NCBI lineage: Eukaryota > Metazoa > Chordata > Actinopteri > Cypriniformes > Danionidae > Danionella > Danionella cerebrum. Next base: position 252,819 of record SRMA01027213.1, on the reverse strand, counting down.
GAAAGACTCTTTATCTATTGAATCAAACCTGTTGTGAAAGAGTATGCAGTGATTGAGGAAATTGGAGTTGTGTTTAACCAATCAGAGTGAAGGCATCCACAGAGGCAATACAACAACCTCCTTCTTGTAGACTTTAACTTGGAACCAAAGTATGCTTGAATTATTGATCATCAGCGATTTCATGTACAGTAAAAACCACCACCATGTGTAAATGTGCAAAACATGCAATATCTAATGAATGAGTATGAAAAGGCTCGATGAGATTGAAGTTATTAAATAAAGCTAAAAAAAGAAACCTTTAATTTACAAATAGATACGTACAAATCCGAACATTTCCCAATTTCAACTGGTGCACTATTTTGACAGTGTTGTATTGACCCAAAACAAGCTCTTTGATTCATGTTTACAACGTTAGCCTCCAGAACATTGAAGGGGCTATGCTTTGCTAAATATATAAAACTGATTTTTATCCAGACTTTAGAAAAACAACGATCACAGTACAACAAATGATAATTTTTAGAGTCTGAACTTACTGGAATAGACGAGTTTGAAGCCCTCCCCGTTGGCTTCAGGGTCACTGTAGAACTCCAGCCAGAGGTGGTTAGAGGTGCTAATGAGGGTCGTGCCCAGCATAGAGGAGCCGGTGAATGCCCCCAGCATGTGAGCTGCGTTGTCTTTACCATCATAGATCTAAAGGAACAGATGGACATTGTGAAAACAAGTTCAAAATAAGACGAAAACCAAGATGGTTTGAGGAAACAAAAAAAATTTTTTTTTTTTTTAAAGGTTGAATACATATTAAAATAATCTTCCAGCACAAAACAATATGGTAAGTGCAATTAGACTTGTAAGACTAGTTTAAGATTTAAGACTAGTGCAAGATGAGTAGTGTATCTAGCATTTAGCAAAATATTAATAAATCAGAATGAATGTAAGAAACAACAAAATCCCAGGAATATCATTTAAAACATCCATCCATCCATCCATCATGCCATAACTTCATTTTTTTGAGAATGTGTTTTCTTTAGCACAAAAGTGGCTTGTGGAAAATCAAAAAATTCTGTTCCAAACTTTCATAAAGCACATCAAAGTCATAAAAACATAAAAATCCAGAACTTAATATTTAAAAATGAGCTTGGTTTAGAGGACAGATGGTGTTTTGTGTGAAAAAAAAAAAAACTTGACTGGCGTTTATCTCGGTTTGGGAAAGAATGGACAAACCATGACTGCACTACACGGCGAGGATTGTGTGGTTTGCAGAATTAATTTTGGGCTTATAAATGTGAAAAAATCATTTCAGATTTGAAACAATCTGTGTTTTGGAACCAAACTCCTCATATACTTAATAAAGAGCTGTAAAATCTCCAGTCTTTGAAGAGTGCGGAGGACATACAGAAATACCTTGAGAATGTCGCCTTGGGCAAGATGGAAGGTTCTGGCAGAGATGTTGATCCCCTTCCCAGCCTGCACCTGAATGCTGTAGATGCACTCGTGGTTGTTCTCGTAGTTCATGGGGTAATTGGGTGAGAGCAGAAAGCCTTCATTGTTGAAGACGGATGAGCCGCACTCAGCTGGTGATGGGAAATAAAACACGGAACATTGGGGGACAATGGAGCACCATGGGCACAGTGCTACTAATCAAAACGTCAACTACTACAATTACATCGAGATACAGAGACAACACCACATGGACATAACGCTGCACTAAGAGGTCATCATGTGCTAATATGAATGTGCCATTTTCAGGAGGATTGAACCGGACAGTCCGAGACAGAAGGGACTGACTTTAGAACGAGTAATCTGTAGAAGTGCAATTGGTATTGCATTGTGAAGTACATTCATTAAATATAGTTTTGATGCAGCAACAGACAGTTAAACTGGTTGATTAATAGAAGTTACATGCAGAAACACAAGCCGGCTGATTTACTTTCATCCCCTCGCTGGCTCCCTTCCTGTTATGATGATATTAACAGTGTCATATTTTAAATAAATCACTGTTGTAGCAGAATCCATTTAGTAAATTACCTACATACCCCCCTCCTCACTTATGTAAGTCATTCCAGGACATGATGTGAATATACATTAGACTAGACTTGTTTTTCCCACAAGATTTTTCAAACTTTCATAGGTCGAGAGAGGACAAACAAACAGGCGTAAAAGAATTAACCCTTTAACTCTAACTTCTCCTTTATTAGCATAGACTTGGTCGTGCATTGAAAAGTTTTAAATGCTGTGGATTTTGTTTTTATTTTTTTAAATGAGACATTTGCTCACAATAATGTATTAAAAGATGTTGATAGTCTCTAATGTTATAACAAGGAAAACTGTATCAATTTGACGTCAACAGACAAAACATTTAGATGCTTCCTTTTTGTAAAAATGTAAGTGCCAGTCGTGGAATTCTGTGTCCATCTCATTCTGGGGCACTTTTGCTTCTTTAGATTTTAGAAATGAGCACTTAAGCAAAAACAAAATCATTATTGCCAAATGTTTAAGGCAATTTGGCATAATATTGGAAATAACTATTACCCTAAAAAGTAGTTTGATTACCAAGGCTAAAATAAAGATGCAAGCAGCGATCAAAGGGCTCAAGCACCTCTGTTGCTCTCTGTGGCCAGTCGCACTACTGACAATACTTATTTAGGAGATGCATTCATGCACTGTAGTGTTTATCACCCCCAGGTGGAGCTACTGTTTTGGCTAATATTCTTCTCATTAGGTGGCGCTATAGAGCCATTTTTAACACTCGCTTCTTGTATCCTAATCAGATGGAAATTTTCACCAGTTTTGACATGTATGCAACATTCTGTGACGTTTTGAGCACATTTAGACCGAAATGCCATGGAACAATAAAACTGTTCCCAATTTCAATAGGGTTCCACATATACCTTCAGTGCTCAAGCCCTAATTACATAGAATAAATTAGCAGCCTCTGAATTAGTAAAAGGTCTGTCTTTTGCACTCATTGACTGAAAAAAAAAACTGTCACTTTGCAGAAGACTTTACTCTTGGAATGCGATTTTAAATTGGAATATATTTTCCAGTCTATATAAGAGAGAAAATGTGAAGTTCCCAGAGAAAGCGACTTAAGTTCTGTCAGAGGTAATGGGTATCTATAAAGGTATTTTCTACTCTAATACACAGTTTCAGCTCCTGCCTACCTCACACGAACCCGACCCACTGTGACAGGCAGTTGAAATGACCCCTGCATTTGGAAAAATGAGCTATCCTTAGAACCCTCCTTTCCTTGAGGATGTTAAAAGAATTATGGGATTTTCAGGGAGACTCTTTGATTCTTGAGTCAGATGCCAGAGTTTGTAAAGCCACGTTTAATGTGACAGAGCAAGAAGTGAGGAATCAAGGAGCAGAGAGGAACAGAGACGCTTGATACCTGTAGAGACGTTTCTGGAGGTTATTTAGGGTCTCAGATTAACTTATCTGTCAGTACCTTAAAATCCCTTCCCATTAGTTGAAAAGTAACTATGACAAGCAAAGTGAGAATATTTCAATCCTTTTGCTTAAGCTTACTTCACGAAATTAAAGACTCATCATCATTCTCCAATTTAAGGGCCTCCATTTCTTTCCAAAACTCCTTCGAAGCTAATTAAACCCAAAAAGGGATGTTTACCTCATGTTGGAAGGCTGTAACAATTTCCCCACACCATTATTTAAAAGTGAGCATGGTGCGATTATTTTTCACATTCACATTCTAAGGCTAACTCTATTTTAATCACTATAATATTTGCTAAAACACTGCAAAAAACACAAAAATAATTGTGTGCATGCACAAAGTAAAGCAACAAAATTCAACAAAATCTAACTAATCTGTGTAAAAACTTCAGAAAATTATCAATTTTATATTATAAATAAACTATTTGCACCCTGACGATGATTATAAGGGAAAGCCAATCTCAGATCAACAAAACACCGATCTAAAGACCCCAAAAATATAATAATCATATTTTCTGGTTGATTTCTGAGACAGAACAGGAAATAAATCACAACCAGGAAGTTCCAACTTTTTAAGTAATTTGCATTGGACTCTCAACTCTTCTTTTGACTCTCTCTTCCTTCCCCTTCCTCCATTTTTTTTGTTTTCCCCCATGACTCAAAGCAGTGCTTATTTTTAAGCTAAATGAAGCATCCTTTTCGGTTAAATCAACTTAAACTCGTGCATTCAAAGTATTCTTATTTGGTTTACAAATAATATTCCCTAACAATATCTTTTGTGAAAGCATGTTTATATCATTTTTATTTCAGTCTAATTGTATACCTCCTTTTCTTTCAGTGTTATTCTGTTAATTTTTGTTATTTTGTTTCTATGCATTTGGATGGATTGTCAGATCACTGAGTTTAGAATAAATGTCAGTATTGTTCATTTTACTATTGCGACAGCTGACTGAGGCCTTCTCTTTTGTGTTGAGCTTTATCTAAGGTGAATAATAATAAGAATAATAATAAAAAAGTGTAATTACGCTCAGACTCCATAATGGAGGTATACAAATTGAGGTATTAAGGCTGCCGCTGTTCATGAGGGTAGAACAAAAGAATGCAAATAAGGAGATAAACATATCAGACTCACTATTATATGTGAAAAATACACAAGTAGTGTTATATTAGAGATATTGATGAACATGAACAGCGCCCTGTGTAGATTGGGCTTTGTTTTAACGGGATTTCTGTTAAGTGAAAATTAGAAAAACGCAGGACTGCAGTTGTAGTGATTGAGGGAATGCATTGGAGCACAAGAGATGTATTGAATAATTCAGAAGAAGCTGGAGTGAAACGTGTGCCCTCTCTCACCGAAGGTAAGAATTTTTCATGTCAAGGTCGGCTCATGCTCAGGCCAGGGACCGAGCATCTTCCAGTCTCCCCTGGCAGAGGCCCAAGGAGCTCGCAGGACAGAGAATATTTGATACAGAGCATATTTAACCATCATTGCACATATACTTGAAAGAAATACAGGTTACTTGGAGTCCTGTAAGTCATGTAACCATGTTTCCATTCCATGTTATAGATGAGAAGGGGCGCCGGAGACTCCCATATGTAAGGGAAATGTATTATAAATACAAAGAGTATACTTTATGGGCGTACGCTAGCGTTTATATTTGTTGCTGTGTTGACTTCTTCAATTGTGTTTTGATTTTCTGTTGTAATTAATCAGACTCATCCGCTGACCTTTGTGCTCCGCTGAAGAACAGTCATAATGATGTTTGGATTTACATTCTAATTTGATTAATCATTCAGCGATTTGTCCATGTTTGTGTTTGCTGAAATTGGTGCCATCAGTGCCATCTAGAGGTGAAAAGAAAGGATAGCTCTTAGTAAAAGACCTGTGAGATTGCTTGTGTTTTTCGCAGAGGTTTGCCTGGTTTTTATGATACAATTTTCCCATAATTTGGACTTTGTCTTTGATTTGTTTTATTTTTTTTGTTTTATTTGTTTTTGTTGTGTTCATTCTTAATTGTTGAGATATTTACAGTAAAAAATGGCAAAATGTAATAGTCTGAATTGTCCTTTTTGTACAATTTCAGGTTTGTTGTGGATTTATTTTATAATAAAATACAAAATATCTGTAAAGAATATTTTACAGAAAAAAAAGACAAAAAACTGAAAGCATTTATTAGAGCAAGATTAAAGTAGTTAAAAAAACTTCTAAGCGTTAAAATGAAGGCAACAGTGTGGGCAAAGAGTTCTCACTTCTGCAAAAAAGTATAATTGATTAATTAATTAATTTTTTTAATACTTTGGGTTTTAAAGAGAGAGCTATGCAGCTTATTGTATATTCAGGCACTGAAAAGATTCGATTCTAGGATTTCATTCACATATAATTTTAAACTGTTAGTTTTTTTTGTGACCAGTTATTCCATTCGAATGGTCAGGGATCCAGAAGAGAAATAATTTACAGAAACAGATTGGAAATCAAATCTTTATAGAAGGCAAACTACAAAATAATTTGAAAAACAGGGAAAATTGTTAATTAATTGAAATAAAATGTTTCAATTAATCGGTTTTAGGGCAAATCTCCCAGCCCTAATGAGAACACTTTGAGAACACTAAACTATAACATCTAGTTTAATTCTGAACTTAAGTTGATTTCAGGGTCACTAAGATTGAGCAGTTTTTAACTACCATAGAATTTACAGAATAACTACAGAATTTCCATGTGTTTTTAATGGAAACCACTGGCTATTTTTTCTATGCACTCACACTACAAGAACTGGACTTCTTGCTGACTCATATAACCCTAACTACAATCAAGTGAGAATGGATGAATGACTCTCAAATTATAAAAGAACCGTAATCACAGTCATACCATGTTTTAAAGTGGGTTTCTTATAAACAAGACAAACAAGCAGATTTTGAGATTGGGGTGTTTGAGTGTAAAGCAAATCAATCTGAAATGCAGCAGCAAGTAGTTGAAGCATTGCTGAAATTGCTTTGTGATGGAATACGACCTTCTGAACCATGAGAGAAACAAAAGGCAAAGCAAACTGATGAATCTGCAGGCCAGCGATTGCATGGGGTGGGGGGTGGTGGGGGGGTTTGGGTCAGCCGCTCCATCAGGTGAACTCAAATCTGGACCTGATTTAAATTCCAAGCTTCACACCTGGTCAGACCAAGGTTCGGAGCTGCGTTTGTTTGTTTGTTTACAGAGTGAGTTGAATAAGGCCTATGCAGACACTCCAGTGTGGAATGGTTATGTGGTGTTGTCGACCCACCACACAGTTATGCACTTCACTCTAAAAATCCATCTGGATGGACAGAAGAGCACAACAGCAAAATAATGATGGGTGGGTGAATGGATTGAAAAATGGATGGATGTAAAGGTATTGTGATAGATTTAAGGCAGAAAAGGATGGATGATCTGAGAGAAGGACAGTGGCATTAGTTAAAACATTAAACCTTAGACGTCTCTGCCAATCACAGTGGCTGTTTTGAGTAGAAATGATGCAACACACCTTTTGTTTAATTTTGATTTAAAATAGAATGTGTAGGTAAATGAACATTACAAAAGTTATGACACAGTTTTCAAGGTAATTCAAATGAGAGAAAATCTGTAATCTTTTTTCAGTTTGTTTTACAGAGCCCAAATTGGTGCCATCTTGTGGTGAAAAGAAGGGATTGCCATCAGAAGTACAAGACCTGTGAGATGGATGTTTGTTTCTGGCACAAAAATTGGTGCAGTTTTCACATTGTTTTGACCTTCTTTTTCATTTTTGGGGGACTTATAAAAAAAAAACTTGAATTTTGTTATTAAACATAAAAACTGTTCGCTCTTAATTTTTTTGATTATTTTTTGTGGTAAAAAAAGACTAAATTTACTACTTAGAATTGTATTTTTGTACAGTTTCAGGTTTGTTTGGGGATGTACTATCAAATGTATATCTAGACTTGCCACCAAAAATGGCAAAACGCTCAAATTTGTTGGAAGGTAGGAGAGAAAAAAAGATTGTTTTTTTGGAAGGATGGATGCATGTTTGGGTTGGGGGAGAGATGAATGAACGAATGAATGTATGGTGGGATGAAATGATGGATGGAACAATATATAGAAAAAAAATAACCAAGATCACAGCACAAAAAGAGACAAAAAGAAACAAATATACATTTTTTAAAACTTTTCTACAATTTTTACAGCACTTACACATTAAAGAAAAGTGTTGGATATTTTAGCACCTCAAACATTGAAATATGCAAATCTAAACAACAATAGACATGTTTCAAAAGTATGTTCAAATGGATTTGTTATTGCAATTGTTATCTGAAAAATGAGCAGTTTTCCTAATTCAATCCTCACAATCATAACCATAGAGACACACTCTCTATCTCTCTAAATCAAAAGCCAACTGCTGAATTTGGCAGCAGATTAGATTTTTGAGCAGTTTTGAAGCATCTCCCGAGGAGACTGAAACAAAAACTAAGGCTGCAGTCAGGTTGCAGAATATTAAAGAGGACAATACTGACATTTACCTTAAACTCAATGATCTGACATTTAATCTGACTGCATAGGAACACAATTACAAAGAGTGGAAGAACAAAAGACCACACAAAGAACAGAACCATGCTTAATGACCATGCCTTACTGCATGCTTTCATAGAGACGACAAGCTGGTAAAAAGAACTTGAAACCTCTCTAAAGTGACAAAAATATTAGGTTCTCGATTAAGTTGGGAACTGTCCCTTTAAGAGTGAAAGACACTATTACAGTTTGTACTTAGAGAATCATATCAGGAACAAATGTATGTTAAAATAATCTCATTTATCTAAAGCAGAGCCTCCTTAAAAACAGTAAAAGCAGGAAGTTAACATCCATTTCCAAATGAAAAAAATCCAGCCTAATGCCCCTTAGAGTCGCTTAATGTCCCTCCCCGGCATTCCCAATAGAAGCTCTGTAGCCAGCGGCATTAAAAATGTACAAGACAAGCCCTGTAAGCTATAGCACGCAGCAATGAAGCCTGGAAATACAGTTTTAATATCTTTGGTAATGATAATGGCTTCCTTTCCACCAACAAAACCTGGGGAAAGTTTTCCATCTAGATCAATGTACAGAACAGCCTTTAGTGTACAATTAATGTTGAGAATAGATTATAAATGACGACTTGTATAAGTGATGGTGTTACATGTATTATTGAGAAGGTGATTATGTATTCATAAAGCATGGCATCATGGATATCGAGTCACGTGACCAGATTGTTGTCGGATCATTAATCTGATGCACTAAATGTATGAGATCCTCAATCATGAGGAAGGTGCATTAGTTATGCACACATTGAGTATACAGTACGTGCACCCTCTAATAATCAATAGATTGCTGTTTTCATCATCTGTACATTGTCATTGTACCCAAGTCACTTTTTGTACCCAAGGAGCTATTCTCTGTCAATGTGGAGGCTTCAAAGCAGCTTCACAGAATGGGTCTTTTTTTAGAAATAAAGTTATTTGTTTATCCAAAACATAGAACCAGATTGGAATTATATACTTTCGTTGAAATTGACGCTTTATTGTCGTGTAATATTAATAAAGCTCTTGGTTTCAGAATTATGATCAAGTTTGGTGATACATATTAGAGTTGTTCCGATTCCGATACCAGTATCGAAAATGCTGCCGATACCACAAAAAAATCTGGCATCGGTATCGGCAAATATTTAAGTCCACGTACTGATCCGATACCATTTTCATAAACATAACCTAGTTATGCCCGCTAACTTTGCTTATCGCCGCAAAGCGGAAATCAATTCTTCTTCGCTGGCGCTGATCAGAATGTAAACACAGGAAGTTGTGTCGTGTTGCCACAAGCAACCAAGGAAAAGGACAAGCCACCCCAGACACAACAAACATTGGAAGCTTCATTCAAACAAAGAGAAAAGTTTACACAAGACATCCAACGAGCAATAAAGATAACCGACAACTGTCAGTGGTCGAAAACGTGGGCTTTCGCCGCTTAATTTGGAGCCCCGGTACAGTTTGCCTGGTCGCAAATATATCTCTGAAACAGCGCTTCCTAAGCTGTGTGAGACAGTGCACGAACACATTTCAGCTGTACAGAGTGACGCCATCACTTTTTACTCTTCAAAGTGCAGTGCTGCAGGCTAACAAGTTTCGCGGCTCGCACGCGTCCATAGCTGAATCAATCGAGGGTATGCTTGTGAAGTGGAATATTTATAAATCCCGTGTTCATGTTATTTTGCGCGACAACGCAAGCAACAAAAAGTCATGAAAAACAGATCAGCTCCTCCACCTCGTCTGTAGCGGAAGTGATCCCCTCAGTTACAGTTCTGAAACGGCTACTTGCTCGGGGGAGCCAGGAGGACACTGGTATAAAAACAACGAAAAACACCCTTCTTGAGGCCGTCAAACGATTCGCAATCATTGAGGAAGAGCCCTTGTATGAAGTTGCAACTCTCTTGTATCCAAATTTCAAAGATAGGGTATGTCTATTAAATTGTTTTTCATGTCCATATTGATTATTGTCAGTGCCATATTGAGTATATCTGAAGCACAGCATAAAATAATTTATTTTAAATTTTAAAATGCATAAAATGTCAATTAATACAGGGCTAGTAGTATCTACAGCTGTGTATACAGATACACACCCAGGTATCGGATTGGTACTCGGTATCGGCTGATACCTTGAGCCAAAGTATCGGGATCGGTATCAGGAGGGGGAAAATGGTATCGGAACATCTCTAATACATATGGGGTTGTTTGAGTTGAATCTCTGCTGTCTTTGCAACACAACTGCTCTTGACCTCAGTGCACTAGCCAGTAAATGGAAAGGGTGTCTGTGAACGAGCCCTGAGGGGGTTTGCCACCAGGAACAAAACAAAAGACAAAAACAAGAGAGAAATGTAGTGTGGAGCTAAAACTGTCTCAGACAATTTGGAAAAAAGAACCCAGAGAGTTCTTCTCTACAGAAAAGCTGGTACAGCAAATTTGTGGGAGAACACTCAAGTTCTTCCACACCAAACTCACTCCTCTATGTCTTTCTTGACCTTACTTTGTGAACTGGTTTGCAGTCATGTTGGAACAAGAAAGGGTCAATCTCAAAGCTTGTCCAAAATCTCTGCGGATGCATTCAATGTTCCTTCCATTAGAAGCTTGTTAACCCTTGGTCTCTGCATGCATCGGTGAGTGTGCCAATTACACCGTCTGTTTTGAATTAGGTTAGAATGACATGACCAAGCTATTGTTTGATTTCAAATATAATTTGTAGGTTTCAAAAAGGTTATTAGTTTAGATATTGTTGGTTTTAAATAAACATTACAAGAGTTATGACACAGAATTTGCAAGGTAATTCAAATTAAAATGCGAGAAAATGTCATTCGGTTTGATTTTACAGACCCCAAATTGGTGCCATCTTGTGGTGAAAAAAGGGTAAACTTTTGGAAGTACAAGACCTGTGACATGGCTTGTGTCTTTCAAAATTCAGGCACAAAACAAAGCACATTCATAGAGAGCACATCTCCACTTTTCAATTTCTGATGTCCACTTGGTGATGAGTGGCTTGGATGCAGCCGTTCGACCTTGGAAATCTTATCCTTGATTTTATATGCATGCACCACACAACACTTTAGCAAGTAACTGGACAATCTATGACTTCTGTACACCATGCACCTTAAAGCTCCAGCTGCATCATTTTATGTACTTTTTTGTATTAAATTTTGTTGGAAATGTGAAAAACAGCCAGTGATCTGAGACCAGAGCTGAGAAAAGAATCTCTAACAGATCCCATTCACCATTATTAGAATTAGGGTTTTCTTTCTGTCCCTGTGCGAGTGTGATGGCTAATGTCCAACCAACGGCTTTTGAGCACAGTCTGTCTGTCTGATGGATGTTTTACTGCCAAGGAGTCAGTAACTGAGCCAGATACACTCAGAGATACATGCACGAGACACTGAGACATGACAATAGCTCTAGTAAATCACCTCAAACACTCTCGACGGGTGCAAGTCTTGGCATAGCACACTTTGTAGTACGGAGTTTAACAACACCGGGAAGCACTACTGGAAATGCGAGGCCTCTGCATAGCAACTGCAAGAGTCTGTATGTGTTTCCAGGGAAACAGCAAGAGCCAATTACCCTGCAGCAATCAGGCTTGAGTCGGGTAGCCACAGGAAGTGACCAGGTTCATAGTGAATAAAATGAAGATTCATTATACCATTTGCATCCTATGTGCAAGGGGCGCAACATCACCAGCGTATAAGAAATTTAGGCATTTCTAGGAAAAATAGTAATAAAACAAAATGCTGCAATTATTTGAAATCCACAATTAAATTCCAATCATTTTCGGTCCAAAAATAAATGAATAAATAAATACAAATTTAAGAATTCTAAAAATATAAACTGTTATACATATTTAAAATAAATATAAAATTTTTTGTTAAAATCTAATTTTATTAAAAATGTCACAAAAAAAGAAAGAAAGTTGTTCTGCCAGAAAACCACGATCCAATAAAAAGTCTAAAAATGATCTAATATTTATTTCCAAATGTTCTAGTAGACAATTAAATTTTATCCAGTATTATATAATGAATCTGTTTTCTGTAGTTAAAGTAACTTTTAAAATTCGATTACAAATAGCTATAAACATTGTACTAGGGGTGAAACACTACACTCTGCCCATGAAATAATGCATTTCTCAAATATGTATCACAATAGTAATCCAAAATAGAAACTATATCAAAACATTAGCTTTATAAAATAATTTGTGCTGACACTAATTTAATGTAATTGGGAAGTTTTAAGACTGTAAAGCCAAGAAGTCTATTATTAACTCTATTAATTATAGCTTGTAAAATTATCCACCCACTAGGGGGCAAATCTAACATTTGTGCACTTTTTTTTTCTATAAAGTTTACTATTGTTTTTATGTGTTGTCAAAAAGTACTTCAGCTCCCACTACCTTCCCCAGTATTGTATTGTATTGTATTGTGACATTTTGTATTGTGATATATTGTGTTACTATATTTGTATATAAATGTATATAAAATGTCAAACAACCAGACTCTTGGTTTTAGTCATTTTTTTGTGACTGTACTACAAATGTCAAAATAAACACTACGACTTCTAATCCAGACTCATGCCAACATTTAATTGCTTAAGCAACAGAAGCACCTTTGATCATCTTCTGGCTGATATTTTAAAATGTTAATTTTAACTGTGTCCAACCACATCCAGCATCCAAAGCAGACGATGAGGAAACGTATTGAAAATAACTCAATTGCCAAGCCACAGATTATATCTGCTATTGGTAATAAAATGCTCATGTCTACCATGTTTTGATGTATAAACTACAAACAAGCCAGATAACCATAACTGTGAATTTCAATGCTCACAAATGGTGATTTCATGTGATGGACCATGAACCGTAATTGGATAATCGTTATTAGATTCGGCTTTCCCACATTTAGTGGATGTTAAAAATATACATTTAAAAAAGTACTCCCATTCTGAATAAGTGGCAGACTGGAGTAAAACTCTGGCCAGGATTCCAGTATGTCACGTTCACCCCTGTGAGCCTTTTTGGGTCACAAAATGTAGAGTTGGAGGAAACCAGAAGGTGGGAAGCCATTCAGGGAGAACATGAACTTATGAATACAATCACTAAGTTTCACAGTCCAGCATCAGGTAACTAAATATTTGAAATAACTCCATACTTCTTTCTGCTTTATTATTCAAAATCAGATTTTAAACAGCAGGAGCTGGCAAAAAGACGACAGGGGTGAGCTCCCCTTTCAGGCACTGAAGCCGAAAGCAGAAGTTAACACATCAGCGTTTCTAATCAGCAAGATGCCCATGTGGTGTGCTATTTGTTAGCGAATCAAGAGAAGAAGATTGGAGGTGAATGAAAGCAGCTGATAACGTACCCACACACCTTGGCAGAGGCGCGCTCCACCTGCGGCGCCCTCCTCCCAGGCAGATGATTTCAGGCACTCCTTCCAGACGGTAGCCCATGGAGCAGGAGAAGCTCAGCGTATCTCCGATGCCGAAGCTGTAGCCATTTCTCCGGCCGTAATGAGGCACGCCGGGGTCATCACAAGGCTCCAGGGTGTACTCTAAGAGGAAATAGGGATGATGAATATTATGAAATGTTTTATGCTCAACTATCCCCTTTAAATTATTAAAATGACTTAAAAATTAAGAAAATAAATGAAAAACCTGTAAGGAACTACTTAAGGCAGGTAACATGTATCTAATTAAAATAATCATTTAAAAATACATAAATGAAGATAAAAAAACACACAAATAAACAAATAAATAAGTAAAATTTCAGCAGTGGTTTAGAATGAATACAGTTCTCATTGTATTCAAACATATTTTTAATGTCCATAAAACTGGACATCTATAAACTGCACAATATGTTAAAAAAATCCAGATCTCGACCCCTTTTAAGGCATTTTTTTCTAGATTTATCAATCCATTTTTAACTTATGGACTGTTTATTACACTAACATATGTTCATTAAATCATTAGCAAGTAACATATCCAAATAAAAAATTTGTATAATACAAAGCAATGCCCTGAATCTGTTAAAAAAAAAACACATACACACAAAAAGAATATCAATATATATATATATATAAAAAAAGAATGTTTATGAGGTTTAAGCTTCTGTGGTCTTCAGGGCGCTTGGTCATACCTGAGAATGTGATGTTGAAGCCATCATAAGAGATTGAGAAATCTGAAATAAAGCGCAGCTGCGCCTTGAAGTTGCCGTAGAGTCCAGCGTTTATGGGCAAGGGCAGCTCTGCCCCTGTGAGTCGGGCGAGTGGGTAAACGAAACTCCCATTTTCAGTGATAAGCAGGTAGTCATGATGGTCCTCCAGATGAAAGGTGTTGAATGTGAACTGAACTCCTTTAGAAAAATAAAGAGAAAACAGAGTCAACCATCAATCCCCAGTGATCAACATGTGAAGGATCTTATACAAGTTACCTCTAAAAGAAGTATCGTTCTTAATGTATATGATACATGCAAAGATTAACTCCTACTGTCCTTCCTGAGGACAATACAGAACCATTTGTGACTGGTGTGAAAACAGAGCAGATTCCAGTAGATTCCAGCAGGTTGAAACATTTCAACATATATGGCCTGAAATTGTGCAGATTAAGGGATTTGGTCAACCTCCCCTTTTGCCCATTTTCAATCATCTGGCTGTGATTTACTTCTAAAACTGACTAAACCCACGTCTAAGTTCAAACCTTCCTATAGTAAACATCACAGAAAACATGGGAACTAGGTTCATAGTTTTATGCAGTCTGTGGTTGACATGATACAGGGCTCTTAAAAATAGTTTTTTTTTTTAGTTTAACATATTAGTAGCAGCATTTTTGAATTTTGCATAAACCCTGGATGGAAATGCAAAGATGTGCATAAAATAAACTTTTTTATCCTATGAGAAAAAATGTGCATAAACTATGATGGAAATAAATTTACAGAATAAATCCCAGCATACAGTGCAATGGAAATGGATTATTCTGTCGGAATTAAGACTAATCAATAGGCCGATTTCATTGCACGACATGTTGTTTTGGTCATTCTAAAATTCCTTAGCCAAAGTCTGTCATCAAAGTGGCTCAGGATCACCTCCCATAACTGTCATCACTGGCTGTCTCCCACCTCCAAAAGCAAGTCTGTGCATATTGTGTATCATCTACGTTTTCTAAGATGCAACTAAAAAGCTTCTCCAAATGCAGCAACTTCAATTTTTCTTTTGGTATGCCCCACCAGTTAATCAGGAAGTGACAATTTTGTTCTCTTGGACTCGTTTGATGGAAATGGTGCTTTACTCCTGAATATTTTATGTAATATTTCAGTTTTGCGGATAAAACTAATTCGCATTTTTGGTTGGAAACATGGCGTGTTATGAAAAGTTGATCACAGTGATTTGTTATCAAAAATCCACTATTTTGACAGTTTGTCTCTTTTCCCTCAAGCTCAGTTGAAGTGTCCAGAAAGACTCATGAACTTTTGATAAATCAAGATGAAGTTTGGAAAGAATATGACAACGATTTAGGGCCAACCTCTTTATACAACACTGGGGAGACTTGTGGGCCCTACTTAGGGCATCCTCTACTCATTACACCCCAGAGAACAGGCAAACGAAAATGAATCTTATATCTCAAGCCTTATGAATTTAAGACTTGACTGAGGTCACTCAGAACAAAGAAAAATTTCCTTTTGACCCCTTTCTGCCTCAGAAAGAGAAAAGTATTTTTAGTTTCAACTGATGTGTCTCCTAAACATAATGGCCTTCAAGATTTGATATGCATTAGCAGCCTTGGGAAATTAAAAGTCAGAGCAACTTTCATTATTCTCAACTCAAAGGTTGGATAATGATATTTCAGAGCGGGTCACAGAAAAGCACCCAAATCTGTATTCATGAGCGAACGCATCAAGGACTGGCTGTAGTGAAACTCTCTGTCAAAATGAATGCTTTGTAAGCGGGTGAAAAAGTGCAGGTCAGACGTCCCAGTGGCTGTTTTACCTTTTCCATGGCTGACCTCCACTGTCCAAGTGCAGTTGAGGGAGCTTGGGTAGACCTCTGGGTATCCGGGGGATAAGATGGTTCCTCCTGGCCCGCGGACATCACCACCACATAGAGCTGAAGGGAAGAGAAAGAAAGGGGAGGAGATTCAGTAACAGAAATGTAACATTAAAAAATGCCCAAAAAAAGGTAAAATGTACGTCCAACAAAAAAAAAATTCCATTTGTATTTCTTTCTTTGAATTAATCAGTTAAACATGTTTTAATTAGGTTTTCTAAGTGTCATATCCACCCCTTAAAAAATGTGACCTGCAAACTAAACACTACATTTCAGACAATACACATTTGAATTAATTGCTGCCATTTTTGAAGATGATTGACATCTAAAGTTATTCTTCACACATCACTATAAAAGCAACATATTCAGGAACAGATTATCCTGCTAATCATGATCTGGACAATAGCCTTCTTTCCCCCCCGTTGCAGCAGAAACAGAAACACAACACACACATAAAAGTTTCAGATTCTGCCTGAAAAAGACCTTTTTTTGAGGCGAAGGCACCACCCTCTTTTGAAAAAGGAAGCATGGAAGCAGCTCATTTGCATTTAAAGAGACACGCAAAAAAGCACATTTTCAATTTTCTCTCCTGAAAGAGACTTTAGATGGTTTTATAAACGTGTGAGTTATGGATGATTTTTCTCTAGGATACTCTGGAAGAGCTGGGACTCGTATTACGTCTTTTGCAATGATATAATAGAACTCCTTGATACTTTCATTCAGCGAGGATAAGATCGATAGTGACATTAAAGGCATTTTAATGCAACAAAAGATGCCTTTCAAACAAATGATGGGTTATTTTGTACTTTAAAGCTGAGCACATTATTCCCTGAATTTCTCCTCTGTCAATGCTGGACGGATATTTTTATTACCAACACTGTAATTCCCAGATAAACCCACTTCTGCAAGGAAAATCAAGGAGGTGTAATGATTCTCTGCACTCCCAAGAGCCTCCCTTGAGGTATATGACATATGAAGGATAAACCCTGAAGAGACATTCTGTGCTGTAATGCCATCCGGCTTTTTATACTTTATCCTCAATACACTTTCTATCCCAGCCATCGTAAGAGTGTGTACTTTACGATCAAATCTTTCAACATAATGAAGGTTAATTACAAAAATGCCCATGCTACTATTGCAATTTTAAAGATAAATTGGTGTTTGTGGTGTTCTTAGTTTGTCTCTGAGAAACAAACAAACAAACATTAAATATAGATTCAAACAGATTTTAAATATGGGCTTTGAAATTTACATTTATGACACGGTGTCTGGATGTTTTTTTTTTTTTTTGCATCAATAATTATAAAAAGAAAACCAAAATCATCCATGGGGCAAATCAAACTATCACTTTTGAAATATCCAAAATGAAGCACACGATAATGAGATTTGAGGATGAGGAAGCACTGACCCGAACTCAGGCCATGCATTCATACAACATCAAAGTTTACAAAGTTCTAAAGCTAATTAGCTGAAGCACCATCACCCCTTGACAATTTGTTACATTGTTTTTTGTGGCTCATGGGTTCTTACATATATTCCAAATATAACAAAACAACAGAAAATAGGACAGTGCATTGTGCATTTGAGTTTTAACTCATAAGCACGGTCAAACATTGTAGCTAACAACCTTTAGCTACATGGCGAAATTCAGCAGACTGATAAAAACGAACTGTTCGATAAAGAAAAAAGGCTTTTAGATGAGACTGTCGGAGTTTAAAGGCGATCACATGAAATCTCTTGGAGTACAAGACCTGGAATTGTACTTAATACAAAAAAAAAACAAAAAAAAAAAAAACAAATAAAGTGAGAAACAGCAGTGAGAAACAGCAGAAAATGGGATATCCCGTGTATCCACATGGTGGCGCTATAACTGACACTTTAGGCTGCTACATGGATTTGTTCTCTTAAGAGTTTTTTCGCAGATTGCATGGCTGAGTTATTAACAACTTCTTGTTTTTGCCATAATGTAGAATTTTGAAAATGCAATCCATATTACTATTTAGGTCTTGGTATGATATACACATGTATCATATTTAAACCATTTGAGCACCATAAGCCAAAATGTATTAGGTGGCGCTATAGAGCCATTTTGCCACACCCACTTTTCAAACTGTAATCAGATGAACATTTTCACTGGTTCTGATGTTTGTGCGATACTCTGTGATTCTTTTGAGCAAGTTAAGGCACTCAAAATGCAACAAAAGACATGTAATGATGACCAATAACATGTGTTTTGGAATTGTGCGTGAAACCTGGAAATTTTAGACCAGGGCACATATGATTTCCGTCTGCTGAGATTGCTTCATCTAAGATTTTCTTCACAAGACATCACAGAGAGTACATGTATTATTTATAAACATTTCTGAACTAATAAGGAATCTAAAAGTGACCCTCAGTACCTCAAGTACTCATGTTTTTGTCACTTCTTGCACTTCAATCAGAAGTCTCTGGCTGTGCTTCGAGCAGCCTGCAGGCCACAGGCATTGCCAGCAGCCTGTAGACCTCCACCACCTGAGCATGTGTCTAATATATGCTGCATTTAGAGCCCATGGAGTGCGTGGTGCAAAAAAATGCCCCTAGATGTCTAATCTGGTGAGCGCATCAGTTCCTATCAGCCCAAGCAGCCTTCACAGCAAATTGCCTCTCAGAGTCCTCCTCAGCAGCGAGCTAATGGCCTTGCATTGGATCACATTGTTTCAGTTTAGCAGCTATGGAGAAGGGAGAGAGAAGGAATGTAATCAAATCGACAAAAGACGGGCATCCTAAAGAGCACCGACAGGGTACGACACAGGAAACGCCACTCAAGAATGTTGTTTAGTGAATGGTTCACTCTGAACCGATTTATTCTGGATGCAAATTGACTTTATTCCTTTGTGACACAAACTTTTGTTCATGGCAAGATGCATAGCTTTCAAAAGGAGCCAAGCTTTGAAATATTGTCTCTTGTGAGGTTACTACAAAAAAAAAATGGAATTTTGCTTAAAATTGTTCTGACTTTTTGAAAAAAAGTTTCCAGAAATGCATATGCATGCCTTATGGTTAAGCTTTTGAGGAAACATACCATAACCTATTCTTAATATAAACAGGATTTTTAATTTCAATTATGCTTTTCATTTTCTACATTTGTTGAATTGATATGAAAGTAGAATTTTAAAATAACACGTGTCTGAGCCCTGGTTTATTTTGTAAGTGTATTAATAAACATGGTCATTGATGCATTTAGCAGACGCTTAAATACAAAGCAATTTAGAGATCGAGAGAACAGCACAATAATCCATTTGGAAGTGCTCACAGAATGGGTTCTAGTTAATTCAGAATTTATTTTATATTGAGTATGTAAACGCTCTGGTAAAACTTTTTTTTTAATTTATTCTGTATATTTTATTTTTATTTTATTTATATATATATGTTATAGTCTTTTTGTCCCACTGGTAGTGAAAGAGAATTCCTCCAGCTGGGAACAGTAAATGAGAATGTTCTGGTGATGGATGTAGGTTGATTCTGTGAAGGAGCTGATTCTGTGACTGTTCTTCACACGAGAATTCAGCTTGACAAAGGCTACAATGGGGGGCCAGTGAAAAGATAGGAAAAGACCAGACAGGGCTGCTGAGATCTGTATCTAGGTCAATGGCCAACGCAAATCTGCGTAACACTGTTACCATCTATTCAATTTCAGATTTGGTTTGTCATTTATATGGAAGTGCAGCACATTTCTATGAACACGATGAGCTATACTATTTAGCAAAATTAAATATTGCGTGCTGTACTTTCATCTGAACATCATTTCTGTTTTTTTAGCCTAGCTGAATTCTCTTTCTAGGAATCCTCATTATTCTCCATTCAACAAGAGTCAACCTAAATGCAGTGGTCCTTTTCAAAACACAAAACTTATAATAAACAATAATTAAAGTGTTTGGTTTACAATTTAAGTTTTGTTGCAATACACTCCTTTGTTCATTTGAAACAGTGAGTTTTAGGAGATACAGACCATCGCAGGTGGGCAGGGGGTGGCTCCACCAGTGGTTCTTTTCGCAGACCAGCGGCTCTTCATGACTCAGACGATAACCTGAGTCACAGCCAAAGGACACGGTGGAACCGATGGAGAAATCCTGACCGTAACGAAGCCCGTTGACTGGGATCCCAGGGTCTAGGCAGGAGTAGGCATCCACTGTGACACCTGGGGAAAAAAGATGGGAAACTGAGGAATATTTTCAAAAGCTGGTGTCTTGTCGTGCGTTACAAAACAATTAAAATACACTCCACACACGGCTATCTCTGGGAAAAAATTACAGAGTTTTTAGCATTTCTTGCTGTACAGTACTGCATTCAACAACATTTAACAAATTCGTTTCCGTCAATTGAACATTTTTTTCACTTCAAATTTTTAAAGTTTAAACTATTGTCTGGATTGTTAATACAATGTCAATTTAAATGTCTCGAATGAAAAAAACACTTAACATTTTGGGAAAATTCATTAAAGTTGGATTAAAAGTAAAGTTTCATTAAAAGTAATTTTATGTACACTTACTTTCATAAAGGATCTTGAAGCCACTGTTGGAGCGGCTGTTATCAGTGGTAAAAAGCATATAAAGGTGATTTCCGCTGCTGAAAAGGAACTGAGGCACCTGTGTGCCATTGAACGAGCCAATCAGAGGAGAGAGAAGGTTCGGTCCATCATGAAGCTCCAAGAAATCGCAGTTCAGCTCGGTCTGAAACCTGTTTGAGAAAAAGATTTAACGTTTATTGTGTTTTTTGATACTAAAATCAAATGAACAGTATGCAGCTTTTCACCACTAGAGGTCGTCTTGGATACATGTTTTTAATCATGTAAATCCAAGTATGTATTTAATATTTTTAGGAAACACTGTTTTCAAAAATCTTATCTAATATTAAAAAACTGACTTACTCTCGCCCTGGAAATAGTCACAGAAGCTGAAAGGGTATTTTAATAACAATGAACCAACCAAACTTGAGCTCTTATATAAGTGCATAATAATTCAATTTTAGCTTTGAGACAAATTCTATTTTAGCAGTGAAAAAATATGTGCATATTTGCAATTAAGAGAAAAAATAAAAACTCACAAAATTAAGATCTTTTAAAAATCTAAAATTTGTAACTTTTCGAATTCATATATTTTGCTTACATAAAGGAATTTTTGTACATTATTGTTGGGTTAATGGCATATATCAGCACACTTACTCAAAGTACAAAATCAATATCATTTAAACTTTTAAACACAGCATCCATTTGCTCTTTAAGCGAGGCTTACTTCTCAAAAGTGATTTTGATGGAGCGTCCTTGTTCAGCCTCGATGACCCACTCACAGTTGAGCGAGTCTTTGTAGTACCCGGGCCAGCCGGGAGACAAGATGACTCCACTGGGAGCTGAGAAGTGCCCTCCACAGGGAGCTGCAAAAGAAAAGACACGTTTAAATGTGAACACAAATCTTGGACAAAGGAATCATCTCTTAAATTTAGCTGGAGAAGTTGAAATTAAATAATTAAAAAAGAATCCAACAATGATTTCAATTTGAGTTCAGCTCTTACTGTTTGCGTCACTTTGTGACATCATTTTATAATTTGATTTATTGTAGTTCAACACCATGAATTACATATTAGAAATAAATATATATTCTAAAAGTTGACTGACTTTGCTCTGTTTTTTTTTATTGCATATGCAAGAAATTAGCAGAAAATAAGCATCAAATAACAATTTTTAAATTACATTCAGGCCCCAAAAAGGAGTAATTTCATAATGATAAAACATCTGCCACCAGACAGAAAGCTGCTACATTCCTTTGCGATTCCAGCTCAGTTAGAGATATTTTACTGCTAATAGGATATGGGTTGCAAAAGTTTATTTTGTGTTTAACACTAGTTGAGTAAGTTGAGGCAGAGCATAAAATAAACCCATGAATTACTCCATTAACTCTGCTCTCTTCTTCCCACAGGCGACTCCATTGTCACAGAAAACACACACAAAACTAGGAAAAACTGTCAACTTATCCACCCCTCGCTCTGCCCGGCTGCACACCACCACATCTACAGTACCTTCGCATTTGGGGATGGGGCCGCTCCACATCACCTTGCCTCCCTTGAGCTCACAGGTGATGGTTTCAGCTCCCTGGGTCTTGATGAAGCCGTCCTCACAGATGATGGAGATGGAGCTGCCCAGCTGGAAGCTGTCCCCAAAGCGACGGGCGTTCAGAGGAATGCCTGGATCCGGACACTCGTTGTGCCCAAAGGCTGAAAGATTCAAGCACACAAAAAATGTTTCAAACTCACTAATGTTTTTCTTCAAAGATGCCATGCATAGAAATGAACCCTTAGAAGTCTCTGCACGCACCGGTGCATGAGCCAACTTTTGTTTAATTTTGATTTCAAACATAGCGTGTGACTTTCAAAAAAGGTTATCAGTTTTGGTATTTTGGTTTTAAACATTACAAAGAGTTATGACACATAATTTGCAAGGTAATTTAAATTAAAATGCAAGAAACTGCACGATTGTCCTTTCAGTTTCATTTTATAGACCCCAATTCGGTGCCATCAGTGCCCTCTAGTGGTGAAAAGAAGAGATAGCCTTGGATGTACAAGACCTGTGATGAGGTTTGTTTTTTGTAAAGTTCTTGCATAAAAAAGCACAATGGCTGGTTTTTCATAAAATGTTCACATTGTTTTGCTTTTTTTGAGTGGGATTTATGATTTTTTATTTTATCTCAAAACTTTATTAGATTAATTTATAAGAACAGTAGTAAAAACGCTTAAAAAGGCTCTGGACCTCTACGGGTTAATGTAATGTTTTTAATGAATGGCACATGTGAAAAATTTGAGAAACCTAATGGAACAAGATAATCACAAAAGCTGACATTTGGTATTGAAGCTGCATGTTTTATAAAAATACATTTTAATTATAATACAAGTTGATTTGATGCCATGCATCTAGTCTCAAATGTAATTTGCTTTTTATATAAATCCATAAAACCAGTGTGCTGAGTCTTTAGATTGTTGTCATGGGATGCCAGGAACACAGATTTGCTGTGTTTGTTTGACAGGTTTCTCCTCCAGGCTTTGTTTATTAGTAGTAGAGTTATTGACCTTCCAGCTGTTTTTATCATAACTACATGAAGCATATAGCAAGGCTCAAGGCGATTGGCCAAGAAAGCTGCTGCATTTCTGATAGATATGGAGTGACAGCAAAGGCCTGGGAGAAGGACATGACGTTTGTCAGAATGAATACAGATTTAACGCCTTCCATCATTGTCGTGACAGTTCCTAACTTGATATTACTACTGAGCTTCACCAGCTACAGCAGCACACCTCATATTCATGCAAACTGAGGACCTCCGTGAGGACTTTGATGGATTAGTGTGACATTTTACTTCCTTAAAGAAAAGTCCATCAAGAAGTCATTGTGGAGATTGCGGTCATGTTTATGCTAATGATTAGCATTCATCTCAACAGAAAGTTCTCTAAACTCCAGAATTGGAACTTTTCTAACATCAGTAGAAAAACAAGAATGTTTATCCCAAACGTGATTGATTTATAATTTGTTGAGCTACCTACTCAACTAGTACAAGCCTAGAACCTCCGTGAGTGGAGTTTTCCTTGGAATCTCACTAACATAATTGGTTTCCTCTGTTATCAGACATATGTTTAAAAAAAAAATCTCAAAAATAAGATTTTTTATTTGTGTGAAGGCCACATTATAATACATTACTGTATATGCTAAAAGCCAGGAATTTATCCTGACACATTCATTCAATCACTCATAAGTCTAAGCATAGGTTGACCCTGCATATGCTGCAGACCAAAGCAGGGCCACAATCACCAATAAGTTACATTTATATATTTGGAAAACTCTTTACCAAAGCAACTTACATTCCAAGTAAAATCCCATTATCAGTTCTTGCTTTCTCTGATATTTGAACCAACAGCCTCGAGATTACTAGTGTCACACAAGGACGCCTACTCTACTGGTCAGCATGAATTTGGATTGTAGGAGGAAACTGTATTTTTACTGCTGCAAACAGACCATAACATTTTGCATGCTTTTTAAAACTATAATACACAACTTACAATTATTATTAATTCATTCCTTTAAGGCGTCCACCAATAAAAGCCACCAATAAAGGCTCACTCACTACTATACGTGATGTTAAATCCTCTGCCTGACATGGAATGGTCTGCCTGAAACTCCATCCGCAGTATATGGCTGTTGCTGGTTAGATGGGATGGCACCTCAGCTCCGGTGAAGCGACCAATCACAGATGAGTCCAGTGTCTCTCCGTCCTTCAGGGTCAAGATGTCGTACGGAGCCTCCAAGTCAAAGTCATTGAAGGCCAGGTGGATGCGACTGCCTGGCTCTGACAGGATCAGCCACACACAGTTCATGTTGTTCCCATAGCCTTCTGGGTAATCCGGAGAGAGCACCGTGCCCATAGGTGCAGTGAAGTTTGACAGACAGGGGACTACAAGACAAAACAACAAGAGACAAATAGATTGCGTTTATGAGAAAACATGAAGGACAAGAGAAGAAAGGAGATGACAGAACAGGAAAACACATGACATGACAAGACAGGACAAAGACAAGGCAAGAGAGTCAGCAATAAGATAAGGCAATACAAGACAAGATAAGACAGAGCAAGCCAAAGGCGAGTGGACAAGAGAAGAGATGGCAGAGCACGACAAAGAGAATAGTATACGAGCGACAGGGCATTACACAAAAGGTGAGAATCCATTATTGAATTTTAAATTATTTTTTATTTTTGTTTAAAACAATATGCAACAATGTAAAGTTGTCTTTGGATTTAAACCATCTGAGTAAATCAGCACATGCAGACGCATGCTGAGCGTATTAATAAAGCACTTAGCAGTATTTAATGCACCATATGGAGAGTGCGACATTAGCTTCTGCTCTTTCTGACAAACACTGTTTGTGACGCAGATGAACTTCAGGCTATAAATAGAGCTGATTTGTGTAATCTTTCAATTAAAAATGGGGGAACTTCAGTTGAAGTATCACGAAAAGAAGCTATTGCATCAGATGCCCTCTTCTGATTGGCTGTACATAACATTATTATAGCTGCCACCGGATCATTATATCATTCTGAAGAATTGGCAAACACAGACGAGAATTTAATCAAATCCAGTTTGATGAACACTTTCTGAGAATACAAAACCCTAGAGTTAAAAAAGACTTTAAAATTGGTGCAAATTGAGCTTAAACACTCTAAGCTCAGTAAATGGTTGGATAAATAAACTCATGAGTCTTTGTCTTTGTTCAAAGTGTCTATTCGTTTGTGAAACATTTCTGAAATACAACGTTTTGCTTGTATCTTTATATGCAAAAATGCTAGTAAACATCCAATTACAAATGAAGACCTTATATATAGGCACAAACAGAAGCCTTATGGGTACTTTATCCATCAGAATACAAACATCCAGCTGATCACTTTTTCTCTTTATGTAAATGGTGACAGTACTCACAAATGCAGATGGGGATGTTGGCCGACCACTGGTTGTTGTTTTGACAGGATATTGTCTTCTCTCCAATAAGCTCAAACCCAAATTGGCACTCGAAGCGCAGCACATCCCCATTAGAGAAGCCATCTCCTTCTCTCATTCCATACAGTGGAGTGCCCGGGTCTCCACAGCTCTCCTTGTCAATTTCTGTAAAGAGACATAAATAATAGTGCTATAAATGTTTTCGGATCATCTCTGAAAACATCTCTGAAAGCAGTTTAGCTGAGGCCATGCAAGCCGTTAACTCTGGCCATGTGTTAAATGCAGATAATTTTGCTTTCAGTTCATAATCTTGTTCAGCGGACTCTGTAAATGATGAGATTGACCTCCAAATTAAGCAATCAGTTTAACACCTGAAATGGTGTGAACTTTATCCCTTGTCCAATAAGATTTTATCCATTCTTTGCAGAACTAAACTGCATAAGTCGCTAATCAAATGTTTCAGTTATTATCAGAGTTGTCTCTTATCTGTGTGCAGTGAGGAAATAAATAACAGGAAATGTGGTCCTGACCCAAGTATTTGAAAAATATTACGTCATGAAACATTTTTTCTTTGTCCAAATCAAAACACAAAGTAAAAATGTGCACAGCTTCGTAAATAAATTTGATTTAATTAAAACATGATTCACCGATATATTCAGCTTAATAGAAGACTTTGGTAACTAAATATGAGCAGATAACTAAATATTTCATGAGCAGAAGTCAAATTAAAAGCAATAAAGTAAAACAATGTTGTTCATTTAAAGAGGCTGTCTTTGTGATAGAATTGAAAATATTAACCATAACCCATTACAGAAGACTCTGGGAGCGAGGTTTAAGAAGGTATAACAGAAACGAAGCATTATTTAGCTTTAAACCCTTAAGATGCAGACAGCTAACAATATTACATTGAGGAAAGAGAGAGAATAAAGTAAGAGATAGGCTTTAAAGAGCCAAGTGGCTCTATAAAAGTTCAAAGCATGAAAAAGAAAGAAAGGATCCCAGCAACCTCATTTAAAGAGATTGTATGTGTAAGTAGTGATGTAATTTTCTGTTTGTGATGTGATTTCCTGGGTTTAAAATATTTGTTTCTATTACAGTGTCAGGCAACAAGACAAGATTTAATTAAATTATGTTTGTGCAAAAAAAAAAAAAAATCTAAGAAGATATAAACACTTAAAGATAAACCAGCATATAATAATTTCAGTTTAAGTGGAGGGGGACATGGGTTTGAAATAATTGTTGGCCTGGAGAAAATAAAAAAATGGATAATGTCAAAATGACTTCCACTTTATGTTCTGTTTTCAAGACGCAGGGATTTCTCAAAGTAAACAATCATGGGTAATGTTCAAAACACTACATATTCAAATACTTGGAGCTCACATTTTTCAGCTTAAAAAAAGTAAAATAAAGTAAATTAACTCAAAACTGCACTGTCAAAAACATTACCAGTGTCCAGAAACTCCATCAGCTTCCATTAAGTGAAGCTGAACGTCACATAATGCCAGCAGAACTCTGTGTGGGCTCAGATAAGCTCCAGACCACAGAGTTTTTAATGCTGAACTGGTCATCCAGGACTTTTCTAGCGAAATGACCAGCCTGGGGTCAGCGTACACCTAGATAACACAATCCATGTGCATGGACCAGACACGGTGGGCAACGGGAGTGGGCAATAGATCTTTCAGACACTTTCCACAGCCATGCACAGGTGAACTACCGTATGAACACTTCCGCCAGTTCAGGAGGATGGTGAGCGGCGCCAAAAATAGTGTTCACTTAAAACCAAATCTAACTTTGAGCATGTAGGAAGAGCGGTTCCTTTTGAGCTATAATGGAGGTCTTTGGCCAACACTTGATGTATGGCATTAATTTCCCACATGACAGTCTCTTTATGACCATCCCTGTGCTTTCCTCCACTGGTCAATGAGGAGAGGTGGCCAGGGAAAGGTTAGGCCATATTTACTGCTTAGTATTTATGATGAGGTAAAAAATGGAGTTCAAATTGTCTGCAGGAGCTGATGGGGTGCGAATACTCCCAACATGTATTGCAATGATGTCAGGTTATAGAGTCAAATAGAGCGTTTCTCGTGACTGGTCTTCAGTGCACTTGTGAAGTCGAATAATGCCATATCAATACTCCTTACCCATGTAGATATACACATACAAATGCACTCAATTCAATTACATTTATTTTTAGTTGTTTGTTAATGTTTTATTTATTTAATGTCCACTGGTTACTCCATAGCAACCAAACTATTTACCCTAACAGCCACATTTTTTAACTTTACCTTAGCTTTGGTAAATGATATAGAGATGGGGGGTTGGTTTATATAACTTACAGTAAAAAAGCTAGCTCCATTGCAACCAGACTGTTTATGCTAGCAACCAATTTGGCAGAAACATAGCTCAGATTTGGGAAATCATAAAGACATGGGGGTTAACTCAAGGTGACATAATGTACATTGTATTCTCTCACTGACCCCTCCATAGCAACTGTTTAGCATAGCAACCAATTGGGCATATCTCTTTCTCAGCTTTGGAAAACCATTGAGACATAGGGATTGGTGTATTGCACTCATCTACTTTTAGCCATCTAGCTTAAGTTACTGTTTCATTCTATAACCTTCAGTTCCTCTCTGACTGCGTTTTTCATAGTGTTAGACAAGAAATCTGAAATATTTATAAAACAATCTGATTGGTCAGGGTTTATTCATCTAAATGAAGCAAAAAATGCAGTTTTCTTTTTCCGTTGTGTTTGTTTATTGTGACTTCAGAGCAGAGGTGGGCAATGAGGGCTGCAGCCCTGCACAGTTTAGATGCATCCTTCATGAAACACACCTGATTCAACTAATAAAGCTCTCCTTGGTTTGTTTAAAGCTGCCAGTGTTTGTACTGAAGCAGTGCTGGAACAAAAACCAGAAGGGACTGCAGCCCTCGAGGAATGATTTTTGCCCACCCCTGCTTTAGAGAAATGCGGCGATCTTTAAATGCATTGGTTCAGGTTCTAATGTCTATGGCCATCACACATATAACTTTTTATTTTGCTTTATATATCAGGATATAGCAGATATTATCCGTTTGCTAATACAATATAATATGAATGTCAGAAACCCTGAATTATTGGGAACTGTTAGAGGAATGCATTAACAGAAAATGCATTTATGGAGCACTAGAATATGAAAACAGCATTAAAACAACAATAATAAAAGAAAAACGTCTTTAGAGTTCATTACTAAATCCAAAGATGTTTTTAATTATTGAGGAAGAAAGACTAACTGATCTTTTGTTTTGGTGAACCATCCTCTTAATGTACACAAAACCATGATTCAGTACATAGAAACTCACAAGGGAAGTTTGGGGCCTTCATTGTTCCTCATGAAATATCTACAGAGTATCCGAGAACACTGGCACATAATGCATCAAGCAGAGTCCTGAGCATTTTCCATACTGGAGCTCTCATTAAGGTGGCCTTCACTAAAAAGCCTATAAATAAATTTTAATCTCAGATCCACTTCTTATTCATTGGAAAATGGCAAGCAATTTATCTCTCCCTTTGTGCATCCCATAGACATTGTTTCATTTCAATAATGCTGACTTTATCTCTCTCAAGAAAGTGCTCATTATCGCAAAGTTGAGTTGAGACCCAAAATAAGGCATTTCTAAAGCCGTAGTCACCAGATTCAAGAGCACGCAGCCGGACTCCCAGGAGGATCTCTGCTTTTACGTCTTTGATTCGTTCAATTAATTATGACTTAAAAGTCATGTCAAAGGCAAGGCTATGAGAAAATCAATGCACTTATAACTAAATGTGCTCTAAAACTATAGGCATCTGCATTGCTAACAATGGGGATTTACTTTACAAGATGTTGATGTCTGGTTGTGTTTTTTGAGATTGTCTTGAACAGTACAGGGATCATTTTATTCAAAAAATAAATGTGTTTTAAAACGTTCAGTAAATTATTTATGTAATACTCGGAGAAGTATGTAATGAACGCAGCACTCTATCACCAAAACTCATTCACAAAAAATGACAAAATAATTTTGCATACGCTCGTCAATAAAGCCCACACCCTGATCTCTCACTGTCCTTTGGGGTATTTCTGAGTTATTTCTCCCATTGTACACATTTCCTGTTTGAAAAAAAAAAACACTACCTCTCAAAAAAGAGCTGTCTTCCCCCCACCCCCCACCCGCCTGGGTCCAATTTCACTCCATGCAAAGGTGTATGTGGCATATAAAGGATTGACTGATTGATCATTTAACAAATTAGAATAATTAAAAACGTATGTGTTGCAATAACAGTATTTTGTTCAATTCTCACAAACATTCTTTAAGTTTCCAAAACCAAACCATTAGTTTGGAAAAAATGTTAACTAGTCTGAGCTCAGTGATATAGTAAGTTATTTATCCCACGCACCCGTCTCCCTCATAACCTCACTTATTTCTCCATTCTTAACCCACTTTATTCACCAATAATCTCTACTAATTCTTGCTACCAACTGACTAGAACCATTTTACCAGCTCCTATAGTTACCAACTTCTACCAGTTACGAGTTAACCACCCCTGGTTGTTGCCTACTATCCATCGGTAGAATACTGGTTTGTATTGATTTGAACTCCATTTCTAAAAAGTCCTCGGTCATATGTGGTTTCAAAAATATATTGTGAAGAGTTATCCGCTGCCGCTTCCATAGAAAAATATTCCACTGTAAAATGTATTGGGTCAAAACTAAACAAAGTCCTAAATGAAAGTGGAATAAAAATGTAAAATCCCAAGTTAATACAAATATCGAATGTTTATTCTAACAAATGCTACACTGGTTTCCATAGTGATTGTTCCAATCTGGACACATTTCATCAGTCTCTTTCATGCCTTTAACGTCTCAATTTAAATTTCTATGTAGATGTAAATGTGTTTTTTATTTAGTCATTAAATTTGTCCCTAGAACCGAGCGTACAGCGATCCCTCCGAGCTACAACGCGAGGGAATGGATGCATGAGGAGACGACAGCTGAAGTTTACCAGTGAGTGAATTGCAACCATCAAACTTCAGCAACCGCAAACACAATTAATGACCCGTGCAGATTGTGCATTTGTCACAGGCGTCAGCATAATGGAGGGTGTTTGAATCAGAAGTGTAAACTGCGACATGAGATAAAGTGTATCTGCAGTGTGCTTGAGGCCAGAGCTTCTCAAACTCTGAGTCACCAAAAGTGATTCAACTACTATTCATTTCAGGAGACAGGCGAAAACCCCTACGAATATAAGGTGAATCACTGAAGCAATGATTCAACCGGACATCCTTTCAGAGACATTTCTTTTGTGTGTGTTTCTCCAGTGGCATGCTCAAATCACCACGGATACTTCCATTCCACAATCTCCATGCAGCAAGAATCACTGCCTTACTCTGCTTAAATCCTCAACTTAAAACATATCTTGTTTCAGTTTTACTGTCAAACACAGAAAATATTCAAATGTATGTTTTTTTTTTTGTAAGCAATTGTATTCAAAAGCACAAAGCTCAGTGCTCATCCAATATTTATGTCTAGTTAAAGCAAATCAACCCCTAATGTATGACCTCATGTATAATATTTCTTATTTTATGATTGACGGGTCCAATTAGATCCACCTGGCAATTGAGAATGTAAAAAACCAAATCTGCAATGCGTGCCTGTGCCGTATACTGACTGAATTATAAGAGGTGTGGAGAAAAAGTGAAATCTAATACAATCTGTAATATTTTTTTCAGCCTCTCAGATTGATATCATACATTAATCTGTTTTTTCTCTCACTCTCTCTGAGTCTTGCACTTAAGGGGATTCATTTGCTCTCTCCGTCAGTCTCTCTCATTATACTGAATGGCACGCTGTTCATCACCCCGACACTAATTTATTACAAAACCTTGAGGGAGGAGAGATAATCAAAGATATGGCTTTTGTAGGGCTTGCTTCTGCTCTCCAGTGAATGTACTGGGGATGAAATTCGGTCGGAGTGATTTGTGGGAACTGCTTCACTTTTATGCAGGCGGACTTCTAAGCATGCACGCTGAATCCCCTGAATGAAGAAGTGGACATGTGCAGGTAAATAAGGTCTGGCTGTTTTATGCTAAACTCAGGCCAGGGGAAGTGAAAAGCAGTTTCTCAGTCCATCAGAAGCTCAGGATGAAGGCTGGAGTTCTGATTGAATCTGGGCTGATGCCAGACAGACTGTTTGTACAATTTCCCTCTGACCAGATTTTCACTCTCTGTTTGTTTGCAGTTGCAAATGAAGCTGTTT
This sequence comes from Danionella cerebrum, assembly GCA_007224835.1. Taxonomy (NCBI): domain Eukaryota; kingdom Metazoa; phylum Chordata; class Actinopteri; order Cypriniformes; family Danionidae; genus Danionella; species Danionella cerebrum. Next base: position 220,999 of record SRMA01027213.1, on the reverse strand, counting down.
TGTGTTCACTCCACCATGCTGACATTAGCCAACCTTGATAACTGGGTTGCCACGGTCACACAATGTGGCGTGATACACTCACTATCATACTAATAATTCATATCTAGTGCCACGAATGCCATCAACCTTCTCAATCATTCACTACCAGCCCGGGCTTCCTTTTTGCATTCAGAACTGCTTTAATCCGTCATGGCATAGATTCAACAAGGTACTGGAAATATTCCTCAGAGAGTTTCATCCATATTGACATGATGACATCACGCAGTTGCTGCAGAACCTCCCGTTCCAGCACATTGAATTGAGATCTGGATACTGTGGAGTCCATATGAGTACAGTGAACTCATCGTCACGTTCAAGAAACCAGTCTGAGATGATTCATGGTGTGTTAGGACGTGAGTCTTGAATCCCCCCAAAAAACCTCAAATGATAGCTCATCGGTACAGAAATAAATCTGATTTATTTTAAAACAAAATTTTAAACCAAATCAAATTACAAAACCAAACGTGAAACGTGCGTCTGAGCAATTGGGAAGGTGTATCTAATAAAGTGGCCAGTGAGAGTATGTTGATCCATGCATTCCATCATTTTCCTGCTCGCTTATTCCCTTTTGGCGTCTCATCGGGCAAGAGGAGGGGGTAACCTAATCAATTCAATAACCTAACTGCATGTTTTTGGGATTGTGGGGAAAACTCCTGCCCACCATTGAGCCTCGAACCAGCAACCTTCTAACTGGAAAGCCACAGTGCTACTCACTGTGCCAACCTAGTATGTTGATCATAAATAAATTATTATTTGAACAGTAATTAGTTTGAAATCGAGTTGAACACTAATGTCATTCATTCTGTTTATTCCCGTTTTGGGGTCACAGGGGTCTGCCGGTGACAGCGGGCCAGCGGGTGAGAGGTGTAAAGGTAAACACTAATATCTCAGTTCATTATCAGAGCAGCTCTGCATGGCAACCATTCGGATAAAAGTACCTTTGTAGTTGATTTTGAAGCCGATGGACCCGACACTCTCATCTGACTGAAGGTGGAGCCACATCTGATTGGTCATGCTGACGATAAGATCTGGAACGAAGCTTCCTGTCAGACTGAGGGGAGAAAGTACAAAACAGAAGCTAATCATACAAACAATTTTTCTGTGCAGCTTTTTAAAATATAGTTTAATACACAATTTCTTCTGGTTAAAAAGGAAAAAAACTCAAGTTGAAATCTTCAGTAGTACAGACATCAGGAAAAAAACATGGAGTACAGTAACTACTCACACTTGCAGGATGGTTTTGGGGTCTCCCACTTCTCCTCCATCACCGATGGTAAGTGTGTCGTATCCCAGTTCCAGGTCAAATTCCTCAAAGTTAATCTGAATCACCTGTGGGCAAAAAATAACCATGATGTTTAGTGATGTGTCAAATGAACTCATTCCAGCTTTATGGCTCCCTCATAATTGAATCTTGTCAGCAAACCAAACCCAAAGAGATAAAACTAAAACAGCCAAACGCTTTTCGAATAATATAAAAAAAAAAATTCAATGAACAATTTGAAAGAAAATCATTTGTCAGCAAATTACCGGAGTGTCTCACAAGTGTTCCGTGATTATGACCTAAAAGAAAATGGATTATATTCGTAAAACAAAAAATCTCTTTATGATTTGAGTGTGAAACAGGATTCTAAGAATGAAAAGAAAAATTAATCAAAAACTATTTTTCTCATCATACCTTAAAAGTAACATTCTTGAACCTACTACCGGTACTTCTAACAGCGGGGACAGTTGTAATAGTAGTATATGTATATGGGGCATTTTAAGTGTAAAATGGGATTTAGGCAGGTTTTAAAGAAAGTGAGCAATCAAAAATTGATGTTACGACCTTCTTCCTTCAAATGAGTATCAGTTCTATTAGGTTTTAGTGTCTGATCAACCAATTACCAGTGATGAACTGAAACAGAAACAGCTGTGTAGGAGGCTTAAAACTGTGTGAGGCGCAGAAAATTAGCAACAAGATACAGGGTAGCTATACAGCACCAACCCAGTCAAAAGCAGCAGCTTCACAGAAAGAGGGGCTGGTGAAAACTGAAGAATATTTGTGGTTCTGATTAAATAATCTGCGATGCTACAACAGCTCACAGAACAAAATAAGGACAATACGGAACGACATGTTTGTGAAAGGAGAACATGCTCATACTGGGAGATACTTTGAGTGCTGTTTGTGAGGTGGCAGTAATAGTGTTTTAGCTGAATTATTATTATTATTAACTGTATAATTAATTATTTACCTCTGACTAAGTACTCCAGTGTGCTCACCATCTCGCTCCCGTCGCAATCTTTTCTTCATGAGAGCCACAATCCATATGTAAAAGTCAGACTAATTATAGCCATTACACACAGCACAATCCATTGATTTGTTCAGATGCACTTATTCCTAGACTCCCGCCCTCCAGGATAATTGGACGTTTCTTAAAAAGGATCGAGGCATTAGAAAGTGGGATTAGAGGTGTAGAGAAGCCTGAGGCCTGAACGCTCTATATTGATTAACCCATTGTGATGCAACGGCTGGAATAAGTTGCCATGGCAATGAGCTTCTCGCTGTGGCCCGGGCTTAGAAGTTATGGATGTACGAGAGCTACTTATGACTGATGATTGATGCTCTGAAGGCATCGCTGAACAGATAATAAAGTTGTTTTTCCATGTAACTGAATACAAAACACTCCAGAGCCCAGTCTCACTAAAGGTCAGGCAATAACAGATGCAGCCGAGGATTAATGGGATGAAACCACCGGGAATGAGACTTGAGGCATGACATAGCATCAGTTTCAAATTTTAAGGACAGTAGTGGAGCTAAGGGAATGAATAAAACTTGTTCCATAACAACATATGAAAGTGAACTTGTGTTCAGCTTTGCAAATCTGCGGTTGTCATGGCAACTGGAGTCATGAGCTAAAGCTTTTGTTGTAGAGCAGGGTTCAGAGTATAGCGTGTCTCAGAAATCAGCTAATAGAGCAGAATTATGCTTTTAAACGGAGCAGGAATGGAGCTTTTTTTTCAATCCGACAGGTTTGTTTCATCAAAACATGCCTCGTGTAGATCAAGAATCACTGCGCAGACAAAAGAGTTTTTACAGTTTTGATTTTACATTTTATATTCATCCAGACACCTACAGAACTCTGCAAAAGAATGCTGTCATTTTCATTGATGTACAAAAAACAGTAAATGAGAATTAGAAATCAAATCAATTGATCCTTCACACTTTAGTGCACGATTACTAAAGGAACTCGCTTTGTAGGAAATTCCAAAATAAACTAACTGCAGACATCTTCTCACATCCTTCTGTCTCTTCTTGTAATTCCAGACTGGTTTTCTTGAACCGATTTGACTTTGGATATATGCTTGAAGCCATTGTCCTGCTGCAGGGCCTCCCTGATGGTATTGTATGATCAATAAATATCTGTCTGTTTCTCAGCATTGAGAACAACTTGAATCCTGACCAAATCACCAAATCCTTTGGAAGAAATGTACACTAAGGGAAGCCAGCATAGCATACATGGGTGTACCTGAGCCCCGCTGGGTTTTGCCAGTTCTGAGCTGATTGCTTTGCCGAAGGGATTTGATTTCAAAGGGTAGTTAGCTTGATGTGTCTTTCATCTGCTGCACCACTGCATCTACAATCTGTATCTTCAACAGCACAGCTTTAAACTCGAGTCTGGTTTGAAATCGTTCTCTGGGAGAGACCTTGTTGATGCAAGGCCTTGTGTCTTGTTGCTGTGCTCAGTCTTGCCAAGACATCACATTAGTTGCAGAGTTTGGCAGTTCCTTACCAATATTTAAACCAAAATGTGTGATATTGATGATAAGAAGCACCTGTTTGGTTTTATTAGTTGATCAGACACCTCAGTGGATCCTACAAAATCCCTGACTTTGTGCAAGTGTACCTACAAGAAGAAAACGTTAAAGATAATACAACCAAAGATTGACAGATTAAAAAAAAAATTCCATATTTACAGCAATTAAAAGTCCTCCAAAAAGTCAAAGCAAGCAATTCCACAGTTACGCAGATGCTGCGATCAAGAGCTTCTTGAAGGTGAGCTCAGAACACATGCTGTCAGAATGTCCAGCTCCCCAGGGGGGCTTGTTGTGTCATTATCTCCGGTTAAGTTCACAGAGCTTAGACGGCTGCTTTTCTCTGAGACACACATACATGGAAACACGCACCCGCGCGCACTCACGCACGCCTGCTGCATCAGCTGAGCTTTCACTTATGTTTTTAACAATGAACAGAAGCTGACCTTCCACAGCTGGTCAGAAAACTAAAACACTATAGATTCATTATAAACAAACTACCCTGTAATTATTCGTATAGTCCCATATTTCACTGAATCTCATCTACCAATCATTGTACATTCTTACACTTTTCTTTGTCCATCATTTGTCATTTCAACAAATCATCCAACCCCTCAAACGACACTATTGTACTGTAAGCATGAGCTTTTTAGAGGAAATGCTACAAGAGCAGCTATTCTGTTTCTGTTGATGCAGACTAAAGTAGGAAGCAATCATTTATAAAAAAAAAAAAACATTGGACTGATTCTGAGGATTCGTTAAAGTTTAGTGATTATCAACAAGATAAAGGCATTTATTGTGGATTAGCAATTGCAACAGCCCCCGTTTACGTAAAAGCATCTGATTCCATCTATTTTTGATGTCCATTATTCCCATCATGTCCAGTACCAAAACTTTCTTCCGTTGAGAGTCATCATGTCAACACAGTCGGTTATTTAACTATTTTGTTCAGCCAGAGGAAAGTTTCAGAGCTATCATGTCAAGCCCCAAGCTCACAGCAAGCTGTCACATCGCGAGCACGTCAAACACATGACCAAAAAAGACATTCTTTACATTCAAAATGGGATCTTTGTCTTTGCATTTTACATGCGTGTTGCATCAATCGTGTGTTACAAACCGTAATATATCACAATTATATATTATATATATTTTTAACCACAAAATAATGGTGTAGGGATGTAGTTTTAATATTTTTGTATTTTAGAAAATTTATACGCACATGCAATTGTTAGATTTTACTTTTAATCAAATTGAGCACTGTTTAAAAATGTCAATAACAGATTAACCCTTTAATCGTTAATGAAGCATGGGTCTCTCCACCGCCTTCTACTAAGTTTCAGGTCTGAAGACTTGCTAGGCCACTCCACTTTTTCTTGAGCCAATCCTTAACACAATGCCCTTCCTTAAAGGAAGCAGAATCCGAACCAAGATTTAAAACGGCCATTGACATGTCAATAATCGTTTTCATGCGGTAAAGTTGTCCATTTGATGTGGGGATGATTTCCTGTTAATATGAGGTAATACTCAAATAAAAACCCAGAACGACTTGTTTATGGTCTTGGTTGACCATGGCACTTTCACCTAGTCCTCCTATGAAAGAATCAATGTGCTGTTTTTGTGCAGGGGCAGAATGGAAGAATTTCTGTCCTATACACTTTGTAACCAATTGTTTTCTTGGTAACTGTGGGCCTAACTGCATTAAAATAGCTAGCAGGATCCTTTAGTGTAGATCACTGGATTTCGACAAGGTGACACAATGCTATGCATCTCACCAAGCTCACCAAAAATTCTTTTGAAACGCATTCCTGCTTTGGAAGAGACTTTTACTATAGACAATGTGATAGTGATGCTTCCTTTAAGAGAGAATAGGATTCTGAGCTAGTTCCCGGTACAAAACACATCTTAATGATCAGATCGATTATGTGTTTCCATCATTTAACTTTTTAAAAATCCAAACTTTCTTCTGCATTTCTTCTGCCTCTCAATGTCGATGCACACCTTTCATAAAAAATGTTCTACTATTTACCAAGTAATTCTAAATCAAAAAGTTAAAAATAAATAAATATGTAAATGAATATAATTAAATATGAATAAAAACGAGTAGCAGCTAATACTGACCTAAAAACTTTGTTCTTAGCCTGGAGTCTACAAACTCTTTGACAGATTAAAAGCAACATGCCAAAACCGAGGCTGCAGGAAAACAAAACGAGCATCTCAAGTGGAGCTGGCGAAGCTCCAGACCTTTCCAAGTGCTCCAATGAGAAACAGGGAAAAAAGGGAAAAACAAAAACAGAAAAACAAAATATCTCTCTAGCCCAGGAGGCTTTCATGCTAGCCTCCATCCATCAGTCATGGGAACACGTCCAGAGCATTTCATCACGGCCTTCTGAACATTTAAACAGCCTTAAAAAGATGGCTTGGAGTGAGCTGCACACAGACCCTCTGCTTGCAGGAAGAAAAACCAACACCCCCCACAATTACCTCAATAAGCAGAAAGGTGAATTGTTTTCATGCATTATTCCTTTCCCAATAAAGGTCAACCGTGCTCTCCTTGACCCGGGGTTAGAGAGCTTCTTCGGGGCTCTGTTTGATTGATTCAATTTATGCTTTGAAGAACAGAAGCTATTTCAAGATCATTTCCATTTTTAGTGACTTTCATCTGCTGGAGTCAATGAGTGTACACGGCCTTGTGATGACAATAGAAACATGGCCCACGTTCCATCAAGCTGTCAATACAAATAAGAATGAAAGCCTTTCCCATGTCACCATAGAGGACTATCAAAGCATTGATTACTGATCGCTTGATTCATACTCTTGGAGCTTCATTAGGTCTAGGTACTTAAATGAATGTGCTTTTTATAAAATGGATCAACAAAAACATTGATTTAAAAAAAAAAATATATATATATATATATACAGCACGATTTGAATAAATAAAGTAATTGGATTCCATCGAATAATGTTTTTGAACTGGCCTGTCATACAAAATCAATATATGGGTTTAATGATGTGTTCAACAAAAATTGTAATCAAAGCGACCTACAATCTGAAGAAAATCAATAAGCAATGCATCCCAAAGGGTCACTAGGAGTACTCATAGAAGAGGTGTCGGTTATTACCAGAACAAAGAAATAACATGAATCAATAGAAATCTTTTGTTATTAGTATTATGAAACACATTGAAAACTGTTGAAGGCTATCTGTAAAAATTAAGAATGCATTTGTTTGTACCTCAAACAGGTAGACGTTTAACTGAGGCTTTGTTACTATCGTTCTGGACTTCTCTGCAGCCTCAAAATGACCAATCCTGTGTCCACACCCACAGGAAAAGGCACTCCCCTCGTTTGCTTTGAGTGCTATCTTACTGTTTTAAAGGTAATTTCTTACAGCAAAAAAGTTCCCAAAAAGTTTAATTTTATAATTGTGCATTTTCTTAAATTAAAAATGTGGATGTTACATTTGTTACACAAAAAATCTTTGTCTTTCTCTCGCTGATCATCTCCCAGGATGCTCATATTTTTTCATCTGGATGTAGCTGTGGAGGATTGTGCATCTCAAACTGTTTGAATTAAACTCAAGTGTGGTCATAAAATTCCCAGGAGCAATAAACCAGACACAGTTCCTCTTTATAGACATGATGAACAAAGCCCATCATGCACTTTGCAATAAAAGTGTACAGAGTTTGAAGGGAAGAAGAGATAGATTGAGAGCGGTTTGTCAGATGCAAGGCCATAAAAACAGACAAGGGAGGAGGCCAAAGAGAAATCATTCAAACACAGATTGGGTTCTCATGAAACACTTTCTCTAAATATATGAAAATGCCTGAACAGTTTTCTGAAAAAGAAAAGAAAAAGCAGGTCGCTTATTTAGAATTGAAAGCTTTGGGCTGTTGAATGAGACAACAAAGACACAAAGTCACAAGTCTTTAAAAAATAATGAAAAAAATGCACAAAATGTGCACCACCATTGGTTTGGCCACCTCTGGCCATTTCTTGGCCACCCAACTGTCCAGTATAAATCGTAATAGCATCAGTCCTGCATTTCATTCCAAACGCAGAGCCAGCCACTCCATCCACTCTAGACCTTCAATCGCACACAGTTGCCAGCCCTTTCCTCCACCCTCCCTGCCACTTTTGCTCACTCAGACAGCAATAGCTCAGGGTGTCTGGTCAACCATCTCAGAATAATTTAAAACAGAAGAAAAAGAAGACTACTGGTGAGTTAAAATATTCTTTTGTAAAATAAGATGGCATTATAAGGCACTGAAGAGGAAGTCCACAGAGATCTGCTTTTCTGCAGGAAATATTTGCTTTGCAATAAAAACACTCAGTTTGCCAAATTATAATTGCAAAATAAAACTGAATTGTGCAATTAAAAATGTTAACTGCACTGTTATTAGTTTATGCACATTATTAACACTAAAGAGAACACACACAAAAACAAAATAAAGTAGATCAATAGGTGTTTACTTCCGTTTTCTACAGATCTGTTTAAAACAGCAGGAAAATAAATTCTGAAATTAGGGATTATGGTTTTAGTGTGCCACCACAAAATGGCTTAATCTGGCAACTGCTATACAAAAATGTCCGGAGGCACCACTTGTGCACATACCCCAGAGCTGACTCATGTAGACATGTACAATTCTTTTAGACATTTGTTACATTTTTTTAGGTTTTATTTATTTATTTTTTTGCAAAAGTCATACATTTAATGGTAAAATCTGACCAGCTGTTGAATATGGTCGGCGCTATTATTGGTTTTATGGGATTGTACTGTAAATTTTACAGATGTTTTTTTTATATTTTGTACAATTTAATAACTAAATAATTAACATATTTTATTGCTGTAAAATTTTTGTTTATACCTGAATAATTCAAGGATTTTTTTAATTTTACCATCTATTTTACAGATCAGAACTGGCTAATTTGAAGATTTGTGTTGTAGTAATTACAGTTAAAAATATTTTACTGTAAAAAAAACTTGGCACTAACTTACTGTCAATTATATATACAGCAGCACAGTTATTGAATTGTATTGGATTGTACTGTATATTTTACAAATTGTAATCAAATATCTAAGTGTCTAAATGCATGTGATCCCATGGGTTTCTTACAAAAATGCTCTAAAAAAAAAATTAGAATACTTAAAGTGTATGTTTCTTTCTATTAGAGATAAAACAGTAATTTTTTCATTTTACAGCAAAAAAAAAAACACATTTCAAGTTAACTGTTAAATTGAAGGTCTTTATACAGTATTTTGCTTTTCATTTTACAGATATATTTTTTTTACAGTGTATGGATTCACAAGTGCTTTGTGAAAACATCCTCCAGATCTCAACCAAATGAAATGCGCTGTGCACAAATTAAAAGGCTTTTACGTTTCCCCTCTTACCTTGTTCAAGTTGCTTGCCATGATGATCCAAACACATTGCGAGTTGCTTTCGTACTGAATGGGAAAATTGGGAGAAGTGAAAGTTCCAGAGGGGCCTTGAAGCTTGGATCCACAAGTTTTCACTGCACATATTCACAGAGAGAGAGAGAGAGAGAGAAAGAGAGATTTTTCTCAGATGCTGTTAGTCATTCAAATTTTCCTAATATTGATTTGATAATTAGGAGGAAAGCAAAAACGTATGTGGCCCACGATCTCAAGGGATTGAGTTTCACTTAACGCTGCTAATGTTTCCGGCAGGATTTGCAAGCCTCATATTGGAGTATAAGCCCCGAGCCTCTAGCAGTCATCCATGACCATCTTAATTTGTCAACGATTAGCAAGCCAATCAAATCCTCAGATGACTAAGTTCATTCCTAGCAGGCTTAGCCAAACACACTTGGGCCTGATTCCTCATCTTAATATAGAAGCGTCAGTTATGATTTGTTAAGTAGACACAGGCTTTGGAGTTTCCCTCCCCATGCCAGTGACAGACACATCCTAAAACGCACTAGTGATGCTTTACACCTCAAACGCATCCTCTTGTTTTTATTACACATTTATCACGCTTGATGTGCTTTGATGAAAAGACAAGGAGGCATTGTGGTTTCCCTATCCACACTTGCCATCTTGATTGCTTTAGAAAATGAAGAACTCATTATCTCAGGCGAGCACAATGGCAACCACGAGGCTCCTTCAGGCCCCAAAGCCTGCTTTTTTTTCTTGAAAAAGTAACTCTCTTGCCATGGGGCTCCTCATTAAAGATGAATCCTGAGACAAGTTGCCTACTACCAGGTTTCTGTAATACTAAACTTGGAATTCCAGTTCTTTCTTTCAACTTAATCATAATTTTAGATGAAAAACCAAGGATCACAATGAATCACAAATCATTCCACATTTTTAAGGGTTAAAGAGCAAAGAAAATGAACAGGGTTCTAACCTGAACTGTGGCCCTGCCCAAAGAACATACCATCTACATTTCAACATTTTGAAAGTACTTGAAAGACAGGATGAGGTGAGGATTCCAGGTTCAGTGTAGTCATGACGACATGACAAATGTTTTCAGGTTATTAAATATTCCTAATAATCTTAACTGGGCAATGCAGAATGTAAACTTAACAAACTAAATTAAAAAGTAAAGTAAAATGAAACACCATGATGGGTTATAGATTGATTCCTTGAATGACAAATCACTAAGTGCTTCATTTGTTTGCTAGCTGCGAACATTGAGATCCGTGCATGTTTTTCTCGAAGTGATGTGCCAGTCGTAAACCAAATGGCAGAGACTTGATGACAAAAACCTTTTACACAATGGTGGCCAGAGACGACAACCGCTGCAACTTAATTCAATACTTGCAAAAAAAAACCACTTTAAACATAACTTATGCTGCAAAAAAATACTGCAACATGCAGCGTTCCAGGAATTACAAGCTTTGCTTTTCCACATAACTATTTAACAACAGCTAAAAAGTTAAATATACAACACTGAATGATTGTTAATAACAAAGATTTGGGACGCTTTCACATTTGATATAGTGCAGGAACAATTAATATAGTGTTTTTTGATTGGTGTACACGGAAGTAAACAATGGAAAACAGAACCCCTGAAGACTGGGACATTTAAACAAGTGTTAATCGCTAATGATTCATATGGAAATTGATCCTCGGATTACAAACTACTCCAAGTTTGCTGCTCAGTAAATAGACACACACCAACCCATACATTTGTGTGTAGTTCTCGCCACAAATGATTCACTCTAGAGTTTGAACCGAAACCACCTCCTCGAGCAGGTCTCAGACTGCTGTTTTTAGTCTGCTTTTGGTTCGATTTTTAGCTCGTTGTTGCTTTCTCACTTGCCCAAATAAACCGAACTAAAACTAGTTCGAATGAATCAAACTAAACAAGTCAGGTGTGAAAGCACTCTGCCGAAACTGCTTGAGTTGTTCATAGTTAGATCAGAGTTTAGAGTTAGATTTTGGATGTTTAGAGTTTGAATGTTTAGAGTTAGATTTTGGATGACTGCAGCTTTGAACATTCATCTTTTCTTTGTGATATTCCAAAACCTACTGGTCTTCAATTCTGATACACGTGTAAATGCTGGGAGTCCAGTAGCAAATAAGGTGCTATTTTTCATTTAACAACAGGACTTAGTTACAGCACACAAACTCAATCACAATTTTGGGTTTCTAGCTTAGAATCATTATATTTATATTTATTTGACTATTATCATGCAATATGCATTATATTACTAAAATAACATTGTTTATTGGGGAAATATCTGGGATAATGAATCACTCAGCAGAATTTGTCACTCTGATGTGTACGCCTAACTATTAATTGAAATATATTGCTTTTAACGGCTGTTTTTCTTAATCTGCATAATTTCCTGCATCACAAATACACATTTCAACGCAAATAGATTAGAACTTTGATTTGTTCCTGCTGCCCTGTCTGAATTTATTATTCCTTTTTATATATTTTGACTTTAGAACCTGTAAAAGGACAAGAAAACATTCGGGACCCCTTTGCCCTTGTTTTTTTTAAAGTAAATGGCTATTTTTTTATTGAATTGTCCCTTATGATGTTTATTCAAACAAGATTTATTAATTTCCTCTATTAATAATAATAATACATTTTTAAAAGTACAATGTATTTTACCGCCCAAAGGACCAAAACAATAAAACAAGGATGTCAGCTGTCCAAATGGATGCACTTTTAAACACAACACCCACAGGATGTAACAAAAATAACAAAAATAATACTAATATAGATTCAGGCAATTTTCTGCATGATTTCATGAAGCATCTTCTCAATTAGTTTGTGCTGCCTGGAGCCACAGGAACAAACAGGCACCCAAGCGACACGGAGGCAGTGATTTAGTCGAGAGCAAAAGGTTAGAGGCCTACTGAGAGACACTTTCACACGTGTGAGTGTGTACAACTGCAGGGGTGTTTTGTAAGCTTTGCTCTCAGCAGGTAGGTACTGGGTTTTTATGGAGCTCCAGTGAAGAAGGCATCTGTCCACAGAGCTGCAGGCTCTTCTTCAGAAACACAGCCAGTGACTTCTTCCAGGGACATAAACACCTTGAGTACCAGGGGTTCACAGTGAATTTAATGCATTGGTGTTCACCCTCAACTGGTTTCCAAAAAGCATACATACACTGTGTGCAAACTGGGAAATGTGAATCCAGAGTATGCATAAAAATCAATTTCCAGCAGAAACGCAAATGCTATTCAGCACACGTGTTGTCGTCACTTCTCTCTGTGACACATCTCAGAGTGATACTACTGTTCATAAGGGCGTTTCACATGGGACGCAGCTTGTGAACAGTTTCACAGGTGGTGTGGGGGCAGTGCATGAGGGGTGCTTCTACACACTGCCAATTTCAAGTTCATGACATCGTCAGAAAAAAATGTTCACAAGTTCACAAAAACTGTGAACTGAATGTAAGATTCTTCATTAATGAAAACCTTGTCATCATACTCTAAATAACATAGGATGAGTACAGAACGCTCTTGGTTTTTCAATTTATTATTTATAAACCTATTGTCTGGTTGATCTCTGAGACAGAACTGGGAATACTACACAAACAAGAAGCTACAAACTCTTTAAGTCAAGTTGCTCAATGCAGCATGTGTTTAGCTGATAGCACATCCAGTGTTTAGGCTAAATAAAGCTGCATTTTCTGTTACATCTTTTTGGTTTTAAATTAATATTCCTGTTAAATGCCAGGACTTGTTGGATGGAAACGGTACTTTATTTGTAAATATTTTATGCAATATTCCAGTTTTGCGCATTAATTTAATTAATCTATTGATTAGTCTACTCACTGAGTATTCTTTAAAAGCTATTTTAGACAGGCTGAGGATTTAAAAATGAAGAGACTGCCTCTGGCATTGTTGAAAACTCTTTCAGGGGTGCCTCTCTGAGGATTTAAGAGTGAAGGGAAGCATTTCAGTATTACCATCACTTCTTTCAGACACACGTTTACAACTAAGTGTTCTTCTGCTGTTGTTACGCACTCACTACAGGCTCTTCTGGACAAACAGAGGATTTAAGAGCCAAGGTTTTGTTGGCGCTCCGGCATTGCCATCGGTTCTCTCCGTGACGTGTATCTCCCCGCATGCTTGTGTTTCCTGACAGCTCAATTACATCCTGCTAAATGAATGGTCTTGGCTCTGTCTCCAGCTTGTAGCAGAGCAGCCAGAGAGAAATTATCGATAAAATTAAAGGACGGGACGAGCAAACAATTCATTACTTGGCCAACGATAACCTGCCACTTTTTATAGCACCTACATGAAACAATGACAAGAACTCAAGTTTGTGCAAACTGACAGTTGTTTACAAGCATTTTAAAAACGGATATTGGATTTTTGGCCATGAATTAGGGCTGTCGTGATATCAGAAAAGTTTTCACAGCATTTGTGGGGGAAAAAAAGATATTACAAGGTGACGACAAAACAAATGAGTAATCCATTATTTCTCACACCAAACTTTGATTATTTAAAACTTTAATATTTACTTTGAACTCATGTAAAAGCACACAGCATTTCTTCGTTTCTTTTTTATGAACGCTGGCTTCAAAAAAAATTGCAGTTAAATGAATATTAGGAACAAATATAAATGTTTTGTCAGCTTAATTATGAGCCCAGTTCCACTTAAAACCCCAGCATCTTCCTTTATTGTATGTATTCAATTCTCAAATTTCCCTTTATGCAGTGCTTATATCCACATGCTTGCAAACGCATTCATTGCGAGGAAAAATCTAAATATTCCTGGAATTGCGGATTTAAAAATTATGACCTCCATCATGTTACATTCTCAAATTTCCTGCTTGGAAGAGTTTTGTTGTATTTTCAATTGATTATTTATTATTGGTTATCTCCTCCAGAGAACCCTCTCTCACACAGGACAAAATCCTCGCTGCACACCTTGTACTTCCAGCCGTGTTTGCGGTTTTGTACTTCTTGACATTGAAGTCGACCTCTTGAAGTGAAAATGGGCCAAGTCAGCAGTGAGCGTAAAGATCAGGAGACTATGAGTCTTTAGAGCGCCTGAACTAGAAAACAATCTCCACCCAGGATGATCAATGATGTCATTAAAGCCCAGAACTGTTTTATTTTCCAGCATACTGGAGCCTTAAACACAAACTCATGCTATAAATCTCAGAATTGGAAACAGCTATTTTACAGAATAGTTCGCCAAAACCAGCCAGACTTCTATTGTAAGCTTATCATTTCATACAAATTAAGAATGCACCGACATTTACGTTTTAGACAGATATAGGCTTGTCTTAATTAGTCATTTTGAGATTTCTCATAATCTAGGGTGATATTTTCAAATACACAGAAAGGACTATTTTACAGCTACCTATAATTTAGTTTATAATGAAAGAGCTACCATGAATGAGGGAGTCAATGCAGTACCTGTTTGTTTACTCTGGGCGCAAACTGACACTTCAAGCCATTATGGCTGTGAAAAGCTACTAGTCACTGCTGGCACGCAAACTCTGCCCTGAATTTGACTAGTTGCCATGGTTACGCTCTCCAATTCTGTGCAAATAGACTTGATTATTAAGCCTGTCACAGGACAACTGCAAACACTTACAGTATTAATCCATATTACCCCTTCAACTCTAGCGCTTCTAGCATTAATTAATCCTCCAAATTATTCCGTCCAACCTCACTACTCGACATTTATATCTCTTAAATAATCATTAGCCTGTGGAGGGAAAGCTCACCAAAAACAAACAGGTCTTGGCATATTTCTTCAGGATTTAGTAAAACAATTCCAGTAAATTTTTAAACCTTTGTCCATTCACTTTCAAACCCTGCATGTTTGATCTCGTTATTTTGTGTGTGTGCATGTGCGTTAAAATAGCTCTTAAATCGAATATGACTTGTATTCAAAAACAGCATATTGGAATCAAAAGCTGAATCAAAGACTCATTTGAATCCTGAATCATTGGCTTGAAAAACATAGAGTCCATTAACGATTGTGTGTAGCGTAATGAAGACTTTTTTATTAATATAAAAAAATATATACTTTTAAAAGAGATCTGTTTTTTAAATTGTCAAATTAATAAATAAACATCTCTGTATAAGATCAAATCAGGAGGGGGTCTATACTCAATCAGGAGGGTAAGCCACACTCACCTCTGCAGGCGGGCCTGTGATCACTCCATGCAGCAAACACCTCAGCCACTCTCTGACACGTGATGCTCTTGGAGCCCTGGAGGACATGGTCCTCATCACAAGTGAACTCTGCCACTGCTCCGATGCTGCAGGCACCAGGAACCACACACCAAGACATAGACACACAGAAATAGCAAAGTTAAACAGATCAATGATGCACATTGATGAAACACACAAAACATCATCGCTGATGCATGCATATATAGAAAGAGAACTCCTACAATTAACATCCTACTCCACATATCTACAGGTTTTCATTGTGATTTATGAAAATAACTGTTTTCCCCCAAAATGCCAAAATTCAAAACATTTTTTTAGGAATCTATGGAAAACTTCACGTAAAAAAAAAAACAAAAACATAACAGAACTTTGAATATATAACGATTTCTGTTTATAGTGTTTAAGAATCAAAGTATTAATGTATACAGGTCAACTATATGAATATATTAAACAATAGCTGGTTTGCATCATTCTTACTTAATTCAAAACAGACGGTGCGTGCAGGGATGGTTAACTCGAATAACAAACACTCCACTTGAACTTTGTGATCTCACTGTTTAGTTTAAAGCTTTAATCAAAGTTTGCATTGAACTGCATTGGCCTTTAAAACATTGTCACTAAAGGATGGAATCTAAACATGTTCTCATGCCACATGTTGGTGGTAAAACCTCCAGGCTCACACACATCAAATGCTCCAGTGGTGTTTGCAGGGATTTGCTGCAATCCTAAAACCATGCCACACAAAAACCTGAAATATCTTGGCTGTCGTCATTGGAAATCAGCCATCGCCCCAATTAGAGCTGAAGCTCGTCTCAATGCACATCTTGTCAGGATCCCTGCGGAGCTGGCATTAGCATGACATTGGGAAAGTCTCGGAAAGGTCTGGAACATGATTTATATGCTCAGGGAGTGCTACAAAGCAGACACTACAGTAAGATATTCAGATGCTACACTTCAATATTAATGACAGATATCAGTGGAGGTGCGGCACCCAAAACATCCAGCTTTCTTTTCTGCATCGGTAAAGGTAATTTGTGAAGGACTTTTGCTCCAGTAGTTAACAAATGGTGAGCATTGGGAAAATCTACAACATCCTATAAACAATCCACATGTACCAACAGATTTGGGCCTATTTCTAACTCAAAAGTATATTTATGAAACAAATATGAGTGTTACCTGAAGTCATTGCCGATGCGCTTTCCATTTTCAGGTTCGCCCGGGTCAGGACAGGAGTTTGAGGCCTGTTTGATTCCACCTTCGTTTACTGTAAACCCAGAGCACAGTTTGACATCAGATGCAAACGGATCAATAGACGTGTGTTAAATCATGCTTGACTCATTCAAACTATCAAATACATTAACTTCTGGTGACAGAAAAGACCAAAACGTGGAGCACACACACAATGAATTCAAACATCTCATCTATTTTTATTAACACAGAGTTAGGGAGAAAAGGAAAATAAAGTACTAATTATTTCCTCACAGCCCTCTAAAGAAAATAGTTTGAAGCAACTATTAGTGTCATTAACATTTTGAGGGTCTTTCCTTTGTAAAAAAAAAAAACATAGGTTGAAATCTAATTTAATTTTTGATATGTAAAAAAAATAAATAAATAAAACTATGTCCTAGACCCTTGTTGCTTTGTAAACATTTCCTTATTGATGAGATTTTTAACACCTCTTGACAAAGCAACAGTTGCCAGTGTCACTGTGGACACCAAGGATTTCAATGGTGCTTTCAAACTTGCGTCGCTTAGTTCATTTGACTTGTAATAAAGCTTTTTGTTTTCCTTTTCGAGACAGTTTGTTTGTGGCAGGTGCAGATAGGATGTAGAATTGAGCAGCGAATAGGAAATAGCACTTGAGTAAGCATAATCGCAGACCAAAACAAGTGTATTGAAAAAAATATACTTGGTCCGCTTCCAAAAAAACTCCGGAGTGGTTTATCTGGACTCAAACAGGTCCAAGTACAAATAAACCCAACCAAACTTCATTTTGAACTAAAGAATCTGTGGCAGACATTTTGGGATGATGATGACTAATTGTTGAGGAACATGTCATCATTGAAGCTTGTGTTAGTAAACAATTTAAAATGTCGGTAGCTTTTTTTTTTTCATTTTCCCAAACATATTTTCTAACAAATATAAAAGCACTTCCTTCGATTCCTTTGATAATTCTAACCTCAGGTATAAGTGAATTTTTGTCCTTCTTTTTTAGGCTGTTTTTGTTATTTTCATCAAAATAAATTATACTCCAATCAACAGCTTCGACTGAGATTTCCATTGTGTGACAAAGGGTCTCCTGGGAAGATGCATATTGTTTCCGAATAAAGGATTCATGTCAAATTTCTGTCTTATTAAATAAATGTTCCTTCAGTAGACCATGACACACACTTGAGATTTCACACTAACAGCACACAGTGATCACTGGATTTATCCATGCAATTAAAATCAACAGAGATTAGCCTTGACACTGACTATCAACAGAATGCACACAAGCAATGATATAAATGAATCCCATGATTATTGAAGACATTCACAGCTCCCCAGTGCCAGTCCAACTAAATAGAACACGTCTTTATATTTGTGATACTTTCTTAATATTTAACTGTCCCAAAAACTTTCCACAATCTAATGAGAACAGTACCTTCTTTAATTTCTGTTTGCGGAGACGTTATGCTTCCTAAATGTGTTAAATGAAGCTCAAGATGTTCCTGTCTCTCCAAGAAATGTTTGAGATTTAATGATAAAATGTGATCACACACAAGGAGGAATTCACTTACAATGGAGAATGCGCTCATTTGTCTGCACCCACTGTTCCTGTTGTTTTAGTACCAGTGAAAATTTCATAAAAATATAAAAGACTTGCAATGCAGTGCTAATGTAGTACTTTTCCTGCTGAAATATGATGTATTGGGAAATTTTGAAAAAGTACAGCGTAGTGACACAGTGAGAACAGATGAAATAAAGAGTGAACAAGGAAGGGTGGGATAGCGAGTGAGGGAGGAAGAGAGGGAGTGAGAGGGAGGGAACGAGTGAGTGATTGAGTGAGGGAGGGTGGGAGTGAATGATTGAGTGAGTGAGAGAGAGTGTTAGAAGTGAGGGGGTGAGTGAGTGAGGTAGTAAGTGAGGGTGGGAGAGTGTTAGAAGTGAGGGTAGGGGTTAGTGAGTGAGTGAGTGAGTAAGGGAGTGAGTGAGTGAGGGAAGGGGTAAGGGAGGGTGTGAGTCAGTGGGTAAGGGAGTGAGGGAGGGTGTGAGTGAAAGTAAGTGAGGAGGTGTGTCAGTGAGGGAGGTGAAATGTCAGTAAAATCCAGTGTTATTTATTTTTGGAACTAGCTAAACATTTGTCTGAATGTTTAATTAGCATGCTGCTTTACCATGGATTAGCATCTTGATAACTTCACATTAAGATGACTGTAGATACCGCTAGCACAAATGCTATTATAGTGAAAATATTATTATTTTGTTTTGTTAAAGCGTGTATATATATTATTATATACTATTTTGTTATTAGCATACTTTCAATTACTTAACATTGATTAGCATTTGAGTGACCCAATGTTTTTAAGAAGTTACATGTGTTTGCATGTTTTATTTGATATTCACCTTAATTGCACCAGAATTTTTTAATCAAAAGGAGTTTGTTTTTAGCAGTTTTTGAATTAAACAGACACTTTAGCAAGTGTCTCTATGGCAAAAGCAGCAAATAAAAATAAAACATCACCAAACAACAAAGTAAGTTTGATGAATGTATGCAAAAAGAGCGATCCAGTGTATTTTAGGCTCAAAACATGGCCACCAAAATACCCATGAAGTCAAAAGATGAAGAAAACTATCTATTTTTCTACAGAGTGATCTTTGAAAAGGAATCACTGTATTTCCAGACAGATATGCGTCATGTTAGTTGCATGTTTGTTTTGAACTAAAAGAAAACAACTCCTAATGTATAAGCACCTAAAAAGAAACTGGTTTGAGTGTGGTATATAAGATTTGAATTCACCATCCCCTATTAAAGAGACAGTTGGATCTGTGTTCTATACAAGCAAGCAGTTGCTAAGAAACACATCCCTAATTTTACAAACATCAAAACGCAGTGGGTTGAAACAGCAGCAGTTAGTTGGAGAGAATGAAGAAAGCTAATAGGGCCCAACAGGCTGTGTGTGTGCGTGTGTGTGTGAGAGAGAGAGAGGGAGAGAGATGGGGGGGGGGGTGAAGAAGTAGAAAACATTGGCACACAAACAAGCTGAGGTCAAGGGAAAGTCTTGGCGTTTAACTTGCTGTTTGCCGCTAATGGGCTCTGAACTTGAGCATCATGCTGCAGATTTTCTCCCACCATCAGCCAGGGAGGATTTAGGCCTTTCTCTCCCTCCTTCCTGGGGTTTGGGTCTTGTCTAAGAATTATCTGTCAGCTCTATGTTTAGAGAAGCAGCTTCTTCTCACTTTGAAGACTAGTGGAAGATGAAACCTGGAGGGCTGTCGTAGCTTAATCAGCAATCTCTCTTTTATTATGATAAAACTCAAGAATGGTGCAAAAAAGCATAAATAAAATGCCTGCTAATATACAGGAACACACACACTAATGCTCTCTCCATTCTTCCTTTTTTGTACCCTTTCTCTTAAAGAGGTCATAAATTGTATTATTACATTTTTTTACTGAAAGTTTATGAAACACGATTAATAACTTCAGAAACAAAAGAGTTTAAAAATTACATACAACATATACATAATAGAATAACAACCAACACAACATTGATAAACACGTTCTGCAAAGGTTAAGTTACTAGCAGTAAGTATGTAGTTTATCCACTCCAACACTTTTTACAAAATCCAGGGAACACTTTCCCCTGGTTTGTCACTTGAGTTTTCGGCAAAATGGAGATGATAAAACCATATGCTCTTCCGAACACTGGCTCACTCTCCATTTAAAATGAACGCATTTACCCATGCTGTTTTCAGAATATGCTCAAAGTGTAGGTTGAACAGATTATTAGCTGTTAGGCTTAACAATACAATATCTCCTTTTAAACCTCTTTCTGAATGGTTTTCGGCTGAATGGTTTTCGGCTGTTTGCCTGATGGTCAGCAAGAATGATAGTGGAGCTGTGAGTATAAGGCATCACTTCCAGGGAATATGTCAAATATCAATCACTTTTTGGTTTTTCGGACCCCTTTATACAAACGCAGACACAACTCGTACGTGTATGTGCTGGAGATTTATTTATTTTCAAATCTGCAACAAATTCTACTTCAATCATAGCTTTGTGATCAATGCTTCATGCCCTTTCTAGGAGCTGGTCGTCAGGCATTGGGAATTATGGGGTGTTCAGGTAGCAAGCGAACAAGGATTTAAACATGCTCTGACATGCATTCATTCTTCTGTGATCAATGCAGCCATGGCTAATGATGCTCCCACAGACTATTGACTAAATGAGCAACAGAATGAAGCGATAAACAAGCTGGTGAAAAATAATATTGTGGTGTACCAAGGTAAAATCTCAACATTAAAGCTTATAATTAATAAATCTTAAACTTAGAATCAGAAAGGACAACTAGTCGTATTGTTAGAATAAAAACTATTTCACATTATTATTAATGGTATAATATACTTATTCTGTGATAATATAATATACATTTGCACTTGCAGTTGTTGGTACAAGTCCCAATATTTATTATATATTAAAGTAGGGGTGTAACAATATATCGAAATATAAAATTGTCACAATACGTATCGTGACGTTATAGGAGGATATCATAAACAAGCTGAAGTGTATTTGCTTCTAGTCACTTCTGAAACTTCTTTACCTCGTCTTCTTGTTTTATGTAATATTTCCTGTCCCTCACATTTAAACATGAAAGCTTAAAAAATTAGCTTTAGAGTAAAAAAAGATGACTTGATGCAAAAATTAACACTGCCCCCTAGTGGATGGATGGTATCAAATTCTCTCATAAAAAAACTAGACCCTAGCATTCTTAGCTTTGTGGTGTCAAAACTTAAAAAAAAAAAAATCGATGATGGTTCAGTATATAAACAGTTTCAAGATTTTTTTTTACACCATTTGAAATGGAATCTAAAAATGATTAAATAGATACACAATATATACCAATGTTATTGAATTCAGTTGCTAAAACATGAGACAAAAAGTAATTTTCTGTGACTTAAAAACACGTCTTAAAGCGTTATGTTTGTTTGGTCGACTGTAAACCTTCCATTCATCACTCTATTAACTGTATGATGTCAACAGAACATGTTTTATTGAAAGAAAGCATTCCTCCAGCCTCGGGCTTCTTTGCTTTCTAACACTAGACAAGCTGCATTAACAGCTCTTTTCAGAAGCTAATATTAAAAACATACTTTATTTCCAGAAGCAGCGAGTAGAATCCCTAGCAGCTCACACAACAGTGAGACTGAAGCACAGAGTTGAGATTAAGGTCAATTGAACATAGATATGTGAACGAAACAGAGCCCAGAGCATTTGAAGCTGTTTCCATCCGGCTCTCGATAAATTAAACAAAAGAGCTTTTTAATCTGAAGATGGGTCTGTCTCAAAAGATAGAAATCCCTCACTATTCATCACTTCACAGACCACTAAGTAAATCTTAAATTTATAGACTTTTAGAAATAAAATAATACATTTTATTGAACTAAAAATGGTCAAGGTGTTTTTTTTTTATAATGAGGGAGACTTTAAGGGATTTATAGGAATGGTCAAATGTGATAAACAAAACTTTAAATCTTTAATTTCAAATGTATCACAAATGGTATGTGCGTGTGTGTGTGTGTTTGTTACTTTTATTCTAGCAGAACAAACTCAGAATTCAGAATTTAGAACCATATTGGAGGTTTAATAGTAAGAAACTAATTCCAGACACACAGGAAGTAAGGGATTGCTTATAGCAGTGGATCAATCACAATCAAATATAGCATCTGAACAGAACATTTGTAATAAAATGTATTTCTGGTTGGATCTCTGCTTTCCCAAACAAGGCTCACAGTTTGTGGTGTTGACGGACAGAGAGAGAGAGAGAGAGAGAGAGAGAGAGAGAGAGAGAGAGAGAGAGAGAGAGAGAGAGAGAGAGAGACTGTAGCTTTGTAAATGGCAAAGCAGATCAAGCATGCAAACAATCTGAGCAAAGAACACTTCACAAATAAAGCAATGAAAAACATGAGGCACACCAACCACACTAACACATCCAGCAGAAAAGAAAGAGCACGAGCAAACAAAAAGAAAGTCAATTAAAACAAACGTGACATGGCTGAAGATCATTGCATGTTTGGAGGTTCCCTGAGTACTGATCTTAAGCTGACGTGACCGTAGCTGAGGATCTTCAAAAAAACTCAGGCAAAGTCTTTGGTAGTTTCCTGAGAATTCAGCATAAACTTGATGCAACTGTTGTACTTTTTCACACCCAATGATTATTTAAATTTATTTTCATTTCTTCTGTGACAACAATAATATAGATATATTATAAATACAATTTTGAAATGGAGCATATCTTATATTATAATAGTTTTTTTTCACATTTTCACAAACAGGTTTTATAATTAAATTTTTTTTACCTTGATTTCAATCATTTATTTACTTTCCCCTGTATTTTATATCCTTGGTTATTATATTATATTATATTATATTATATTATATTATATTATATTATATTATATTATATTATATTATATTATATTATATTATATTATATTATATTATATTATATTATATTATATTATATTATATTATATTATATTATAAATGTTTTTTTCATGGATGTGTCAACATTTACTTTGTTGACACTTATTTTCACACACATAACCTTGAATCAACATATATTAGAAACAGAAAAAGTATTGAATATCCTTTGATTTTAATAATTTATTTCTATCATTCTTTATTTTATTTCCTTGTATTATTTTTATTAATATTGGTATTATTTCATGGCTATGTATACATTTATTTTGTATATAGTCATCAAACTGAAAAAAAAGGGTATTTGAATATCCTTGACTTCATTATATTTTATTATAAACTAATATATTTTCATTTTAATTCATTCTGATCTTGTGGAAATTATGGACGCGATGAAATCATGTAAACTCAATAAATATCTGCATTTAAATATTTATGATGACCATTTTCTCACGAGTGCTTAGGAATCCTTCTAAACTAATAATCATGATTAAAATGTTATTAGATATTAACAAATTTGTTTTTATAATTGTCTCTATCAATTTGATATGAAATATATTTAAAATGCAGTACAATAAATGAACTGGCCAGGACTTTTTTTTAAATTCACCCTTTGATTTCTTGCTTTTAATCGAAATGCTGCCTTGTGTTTTTTTTCAAGAAAATGGCAGATGCATATCTGAACATTTACATAATTTACAAGCTTCAGAAGCAGTTGAAACTTGTACTCTTGTAAAGTTAATTTTGATCATAAATAGAGAGGTACATCTTCACAAAGTCACTTCCTCAAGATAATCCACAAATCACTATTTTACAGCAAACAGCTGTTTTGATGACAACTCAAATGGGAGGTCGAGTTAAATAAGAGATCTGTTAGAATAATTATGAAATGTGATGTCATAACTCCATGTTTTTGTAGATACCAAATGCATTTATAACTGTGTCTGTTCAGTTCTATTAGTTCTCATTCAACATATGTGATTATATAAATGTACTTTGATATGAACTCTTGCAATGATCTGAGCATCACTGTTTGCTGTAATGGACTTCAGACGAGGACGGATACACATATTTACCATAAAAGAGTAACAAAAGGTGGACTCACAGATAGAAAACTTGTTGCTGTTGTCTTTGCCAGGGAATAATTTTACTCCTCTAGATTTGAAATCTACTGAGCGTTTCACTATAGTTCAAGGGGGAAAAAAATGAAAGAAAAGAAAACATGAAGTCAGGTGAATCAGATCCGAAATAAACTGGCTGTTCTTGTAAAAAGGAAGCATCATCAAGCATATGAGAGAAAAGAGCAGAAGACTAGAGCAGTATCAACCATCTCTGGAAAAAAGAAAAGATGAACGTGTGGTCAAGAAAAGATGAAAGCTAAAAGAATTGACTAAAGAGAGAGTTCATCCAAAACTGACAATGTACCTTCAGTTACTCGCCTCCAAAGATTCAGAAGAAGAGGAAAAATACAAACGAACAAGTGGAGAGTAAATGATGCACATTTTATTTGGGTAAACATTCCCTTTAATTAATAAAGCCAGACATTTTCTTTCTGTTTTGTGGAATAGGATCATTCTTTAGGGTCATTCTAGTCTGCTTTTAACAAAGCATTAGTAGCCACTTAAGTCAAATGTTCTATCGTTCCCAACATCATTCAGCCCTAAAACCATAGCTCCAACAAACTTTCATAGATTACTTCATTAACTCAGCTCTGGAGCGGCGTTTGAGGGAATTGTTCCTTGCTGTTCATCTATTAAACATTTTTAAAGGCCAAATATCCAATTAAACTTCATACTTTGTAAAATGTACAAACATTGTAATAATATTACATTGTAATAATAACTTTATAGATACTATTTTTGCTCTTTAAGTATTCAAACACCTTTGAGGTTCTCTATAAACAAGCAATTCTACACTTAACAGCTATTAACCATCATGTTTTGGAATTTAAACTCAAATCTCTTATATAGACAAATATTCATTTTGGTTAACTTTAATAAAAAAAATGATAAATAAAAAGTTTGCAAACTAATAAATGCAAAATGGAAGCAAAGCAATTAGCCAATCACACTGCTTTAGTGAATGAGCGAGCTGAAAATGAACCCTGGCTTTTTCCATCAGATTTCAGGACATCAGACTCAATAACTTGTGCTTAAAAACAATAGCAATAAACAAATCAATCTGTTTCCACCACAACACAGCGCTCAACATTTGGCTCTTTGATAAAAGTGGAAAACACAGAAGAGAAAATAAGTTGAGGCCCCAAAAAGTGAGAGCCTTTAAATGCACTCCACTGTGGTATGCACTTTATTTGACCACGAGAAAGCCTGTGGAAATATGCTGTTTGCCCACCCTCACATGATGCCAGCACAAATCTTTTTAAACCAAAATGAAAGCATAATGAAAAGTAAAAAAAGTATATATATATATATATATATATATATATATATATACATGTGTATACATAATCAAATTTATCTCAGACCAGCAATCACACAGTTTACCATAGCAACCAAGTTCTTAGAACTACACTCTCAGCTTTGGAAAACAATTGAGATATGTGGTTGGTTTACATAACCTCAAAAGGGGAACATTATATCATGTCACTGACCCCTCCATAGCAGACTGTTTATCATAGCAACCAATTTGGCATATCTCTATCTTAGGTTTTAGAAAAATCACTGAGACAAGGGGGTTTGCTTATTTTTACAAACAATTTACACATATTTACACAAAGAACATTATATGTTATATATTATATTTTGTCATTTAAAAATCATATCCTTATGTTATATTCGCTGTCCAATGTCCACATATAGGTCAGCAAATGTAATTTAAGTCACAAAAATAGCTAGTTTTACAGGATTAATTACTAGCCTATTTGGATTATCGTTACACAATAGACTTATTTAAAAATTTTATTTTGTTATACATTTAAATATATAGAGATGGATTAGCTGCACCTTCAGCAACAGATTTGCCTCTGTAGGGCAAACGGGAAGTGCTTGAGGTGAGAGACATGTAAAGTATATGACTTTCTGCGTAATAAATGAAGTACATCAACTACTAAGTGTGTAACCGAAGTTTCTTTCATGTTAAACCTTACTGATGAGATCAATTTAATTTTGGTGAAGATGATCGGTGAAGATCATGGTCTCCGTCGCGGAGTCTAAATAAATGCCGTTAATTATTCTACATTTATGTGCTCACATTTCTCTGGAGAATCCAAATTCAGATAAAAGGTAATTGACACACCTACAGTATCCAGTTGAAAGTGAAATTACTCCCTTAATGGAGCCTCAGTTTCATTACAGAGCATCCATTAACCACCCACTGGATCGGCTAATCTCCATAAATAAATAAAGCCCAATGAAAAAATGATTTCCAGAAGCACAGATGACTTCATGGTGAACCTTCTCAGCATTAATTGGAATTTGCTATTGACATACGTACGCCCCGATCCAAAGGTTTGGTGAATTATTCTGCAGAAGGAAATGTGCTCTGGCACCTGCTTCTGCTTAAAAGGTTTACACTGAATAAATCATTTGACGTGAGGCCTGCAAATGAGACACCGCATTAAAACAGAGTCAATGACACAACACTGGACCACAGCGCTGCCATTGCAGGTTGTGTTAATTAGCTTTCGCTAGCATCCGAAAACAAACAGAACTGGGAGTCCCATGAATGCTGTAATTGATTGAATACGTATTGAAAAACATTTACAGGAGTTTGGTTTATATAGAGGAGATTGCATGCCTTTAACATCCAGTACTTCACCTCAAAACAGATCCGTCTCATAAGCAGCCAAGACGAGCCGCTTAAAATGGGGTTACAAAGCATATAGTGACACCAGTAGACTTAGGGGCATACGTTAAACATGAATTAAAGTAATTCCGCCCTGATATTTTTGGGAAATGTGTGGTGTGGCAGTTTGTATTATGTTGCCTAATCGTCTAATGATATTGCGGTATTCATCATAGCTACTTAAATCTTGAAAGCTCCAAACAGATAATCGAGGTAGCATTATTAACGTAATGTTTGCTGATCTTCCACATGTAGCTGGGCTTTTCAACACCCTTTCTGACTAAGAGCTTTTCAAACACTAATTAATTGAAGAATCCAGGCGCTGTCAGCAGCCACCAAGGTCAGAATATTCAACATTTCCAAGAAACCACTGCATCAGTGAAGCGCACAACGCTAGGAGTGCAAATCAAATCTTTCAAACCCCCATTGTAAGGAGCTCATCAACTCATCCACATCCCACTTTTGTTTCCGAAAACCCATTTGTTATTTCACTGATAGCATTTCAGAACCTATTCTTCTGTTTCGGCAAAGTAGCATTTAAACCAGCTTGAATGTTTATTTTTAAGAAAATCATACTTTAATATATTCCCCTTTGTACTGAAGTAAATGTTTTGTTTTATATAAAAGTTTGAGGCAGGTGTGATATAAAATGCTGTTAACAAAGAATGCTTAAAAAATAGGAAACAAAAAGGCAGTGAATGAACACGAGAGAAATTTAAATCAAAATATTAAAGCCTTCAAAACAGCAGCAATTCTTCTACGTTCACTTACACAAAGTTTGCGAAGGAACTCTGGGATTTAATCCCAGGTGTCGAGATCGGGACTCTGTGCGGGCCATGCCATCGCTTCCAATATTTCTCGTTCTGATTTTGACTGGTTGTATGTTTGTAGTCCATTTCCTGCTGCAGAATAAATCTAATGCCTTCCTTATGGTACTGCATGATAGATAAGTATCTGCATGTTTTATTTATTAGAACACTGTTAATCCTGACAACATCTCCAACTCTATTTGCAGAAATGCTGCCACAAACGTTCAAGGAACCTCCATCATGCTTCACTGTTGCCTGCAGACACTCATATGGATCTCCAAGCCTTCAACGGATAAATTTGCACCGCAGTTTCTATGCTTTTGTGCATACTGGAGTAGTTTGGCTTTGTTTTCTCATGAGAGGTATGACTATTAGGCTGCAAATCTTCCGTGAGGACCTCTTCTTGCTGTACTTGGGTCCCATTGATGTTGAAGGTACAGCTGGGCATCTTCCATATTTTGAAGGGTAATGAACTTTGCTTTGCAGTCCACTGCATCTACGATCCTCAACATTGCCAGTTTCTTTGTGCTTCTCAAAAGAGCTAGAACAGAACATCTTGAATCTCAGGTTTGGTTGAAATGTCTGGGTGAGACCTTGTTGATGCAGTATAACTACCTTGTGTCTCATTGTTGTGCTCAATTTTGCCATGTCAAGATACTGTCTTTCTCAACTTCACCTTGGTAGCAGAATCTTCTGTTCCTGGTCCAGCTTAAAGCCTCCGACAAAGCTGTTTTTTTTTTCAGTTCATATACAACCTGCAGTATGTGCGACAATGATGGCCATTAGCACCTGTTTGTTGCAGTTGGTTGTCAAACACTGACTATAATTCAACTAAATCTCTTAGAATTTGCAAGTGTACCTATATGAATTGCTGCTGTTTTTGAAGATAAAGCATAATGAAATTTGGTTTTGTTTGCTCTTTACAAAAATAAATAAGTGAGCATTTTTTTACAGACTTTGTTCTCACTTTACATAACATTGTATATTAAAAACTCCAGATTAACATATTTTGCTGAATGTTGAAGACTGGAGATATATACTTATATGAAAACATATTTAATTTTATGTAGATTAGATGCAAAAACAATCATTCTGGGTAATAAATCCATGAAATTTCATAATATTCGCATGTGTATCTCTGACGTGATCTCAGACATGCCCTTGCATTGTCTCTTTATCTTTCTGCAAACTATCCCCGTGCCCATCTCGTCCAGGATAGATTACAGTAATTGTTTTCCGTCCTGGATGTCAGATTATTAGCCAGAGCAATGTCAGCTGAGAATCTGGCGCAGTGTTCGTTATCGGAGAGGAAATGGTGATGCTATCGTTTTTCCAACCTTCACCTTCCTACTGTCAGGCAAGTGAGGTCATCATTACATAATAGCCGTGTTATGGCACGAATGGTTTCACTCAGGTTTGGAAGAAGATTTACAGAAGGAAAGGTGCTCTTTACCAAATAAATAAAAAAAATCTTGGAATTATTAAATATTATTGGAATAAAACATGTATTTAAATTATTTTAGTACATTAATTACTTTTATTAAATCAGTGTTTTTCCATTTTAAATAGTTTTTTATCTGTAATTAGTCATTTTAGTGCTCCCCCTTCCAAAAATAGAACTGTTTTATCATAAAAATGTATTGATAGTAAAAAAAAAGTTTTAAAAGTAAGGTACTCATATTTGGAAGACTTTGAAATAAATGAACTAAAATCCGGATGGTGTTGTGGGTAGCTTTCAGTAAGAAGGTTGCCATTTGTAGCCTTCCCATGAGCAGTTTGCATGTGTGTGTTTCCTCCTGGTTCTCTGTTTCCCTCACAAGATTAAAAACATTCTCTAAATTCCCCTGAATGTGTGTGTTGCCCTGTAATCTTTCCAGAGTATACCCCTGCCTTCCGTACAAAGATGAATGAACAAAAGTGACCATTTTCCCTCAAGTTTTCCAGTATTTGAGTGGCTTTGTTAATTTGCGGCACAAGAAAAACTGGGGTTGCGGACTGTCTTCCTTAAATCACTGTAAGTCACTTTGGATGAAAAAACACAAACAATATATGCAGATCGCATAGCAAAGCTTCAGAAAGTGGGAGGAACCAGTTTGCTGTTCAAGGGCTCTCAAGAGCTTTTTGTTGTATTAAAGAACAGAAAAGATCCACATTATGAAATGATTTGTAGATTTCCTCTTGCAGACAGAAGAACACCCTGCTTTTAAGTGTCTTCTTTTTTTGTCTAATTATGGGACCGCAATGAGGAAGTTTCATAAGTGGATTAAAAACCTTCAAGCTAACAAAAGGTCAGTCATCTCTAATATTCATTTTACAGCAGGATTCAACTAAATCTAAAGTGTAGTTCACAGTTATTATAAACAGAACTAATCCTGTCATGCGAGAATAACGCAGTAAATGACCTTTAAGTTACGATAAATGCTGTTTAGTACTTCCTGTATGAGGATCCACTGTAGCTCTTCACTGGAGGAGCTTTGCTTGGTATTTCTGCTTCTCTAAATACACTACAAACCCTTCAGAGTGCTTTGATATGAATAAACATTTAAAAGCAGTCAACCAATAAAGATGAATCTTTGAGATAAGTACAACATTGAACCATGGCTCTGGCTAGAGAATTAGCTCATGGTTAGTTGTGCCTAAACAGCAAATATCTGATTTAAATTTTTATCATCTGTTATCTTTGAGAAAATGATTTTAATTCCATGATTTTTCAAATTGAGCAATTCACAAAACTTTTATAAGCAAACAATAAAGTTATACCTGCTGCCGATGTTCAAGGCCTGTCTATGTGCTAAAGACAAAGATAACATCCGTTTTGGTTGTCAATCTAATGAACTGTTACAATACATTTATATTTGAATACGCGTAACCTTTAAATTGAAAATCCTCCAAATTAATGACTGCCATGTCCAAGAGAGCAGGGCTAGTGTTTGACATTTAGAGGATATTTAGAGAATCCAGATTAAGCTCTGCATGGAGCAATGTCTTCATTAAAGGACACAGGGTCTCCAGCAGCACTGATGCCATTAAGCAAAAGAATAAATCACCCAAATTGAAGAATCATTGATTATTCTACACAACAGAGACTTTTACTGTGCTAAAATGACAATAAAAGAAATAAAATCTAAAATCAGTGTGTTCTGTTCAGTGAGAATAGAAATGAGAGCGTTTAATGGTCAATAAATGCCTATGCTACAATTCATGGTTAATATTATACTTTAATAATTTCATACTCATAAAAGCATGTCTTTCCACACCCACTAAATTATTTAATTTGGGCTAGACTTAATATTTACTTATTGAGGGGGCGTGTGAGGAAAGGTTGGCAAAAATTGCTTTCAATTAATTAATATTTTTGTTGTTTAAATTTTCTTAAAATAGCGTAAATGGCGAACAAAGAGTACTTTGACCTGCTTCTGTCTTCTTTCGAGCTGCTTCTCATATGTCCTGTTTGTGTTTTGCCCACTGACAGCGGGTTCACGCATCTTTCAGATTGAATTTTTTCGGTCCTGAAGATCAAAATGGAGGTTGCTTTCAGAGTAAAATGTCAGCACCACAGGTTTATAATCAGCCCTCGAAGATCAGGACAAAAACAAGCAATTTCAGGCCTGTATATTCAGCTCTCCGCTGAGATTGCATGCCCTAGTAGAGGAAGCAGCAGAGAATCACACTGACCTCACATGAGCCTTTCAGACCAATCTGTCCAATAACATGCATTTCTATTCTAACATTTGGGGCACTATTGGTTTTAATCAATGTTTAGGGATTTTTTTTATAAATTAACTTTCAATATGATTAGAAATACAATTAAATTTCTATATATTCAAAAACATCAACATGTTGTTAATAATAATTCCTATTTAAAAAAAAAACAAACAAACATGAATTATTCTTATAATTTAACATGTAACCTGAAAGTAAAGTCTCGTTTGTGAGATGAAGAACTTTATGTTCTTAAATCTCCTCCTGTAATGTACCAGAACGTAACGAAACGCAACGTAACATAACACTGCATAACATACCATAATGTAACGTAACATAGCATAATGAAATGTAACGTAACGTAACGAAACAAGATAAAACCTAACGTAACGAGATGTAACAACAAGATGTAACGTAACGTACAATAACATTGCATATATAACATAATGTAACGTAACATTGCATAACATAATGAAACATAACATAATGTAACGAAACATAACATTATGAAACATAACGTAACAAAATGATACATGACGTAACTTAACGTACCATAACATAATGTAATGTAACATTGCATAACGTAGTGTAGCGTAACGTAACGTAGCGAAACTTAACAAACATAACGTAACAAAACGAGACGTAACATAATGAGACGTAATGTACCATAACATAATGTAATGTAACATTGCATAACATAACAAAATGTAACATAACATAATGAAACGTAACGAAACCTAACAAGATGTAACTTAACGTACCATAACATTGCATACATAACATAATGTAACATAACAATACGAAACAATGTAATAAAACATAACCTTGCATAACAAGGCCTAATGTAAAGTAACGTGATGTGACATAATTCCATGTGAAATGATTTTTTTCTGACCTATCTTATGCATTTAAAAATGACACCAAACCTTTTAAAAAGATCTCTGCACCACAACTCTCTGTATATAAAAAACAAAAAAAACAAAAACATCAGATCACAAACAAAGTATGCAAGGGTTGGCAAACAGATTCACATTTCACTCCAGAACTCCTCAAAACCATATGTGTGTTTGTGTGGGGATTCAGGAATCAGCTTTATGGTAAATGTGTGGAAGTAGTTCACAAACACAATATGCAGCCAAGAACATGAGAAAAATATAGCACTGGATGACCTGTCAGACTCCCACCAGTTGAGCTTTCCATTTCATTAGAGAAGCAAAAAAAATAATGCGTGTTTCTTCCATAAAAATAAAGATGATTTGTTGCTGAAAGATGAGTTAGTTTAGGGAAAACAGCACAAAATAAACCCATTGTCTTAAAGAAGAGAAGAGGCATTCAAGCATTGCCAAGCATTCAGAAAGTTCTTTAAAAGTCAATATCAAATCAACAGAGACAAAACATTTCTTTCATGCTTTAAAAAACATCTCAAAGTAATGTGTTGATCAATAACAAAATGTCCTATTTTTATACTGAAACAATATCCTTCTTGCAGTTGATTATCCAGAAAAGATAATGCAAGAGCCTTCAGTGATCATGTCAATGATTCAACTGCCTTACCTTGGTAGTGTGCACTGAAGCCTTTATATCGGTGGTTGCTATCGGTAACAAAGTGTAACCGCAGCCAATTCTTGTTGCTGACGATGGGAGACGGGACATTCATTCCAGCGAGCCTGAGGAATACAGAAGGGAGGTGTTACGCCCCTAATCCTCAGTTAAAAGATTGGCTCACAGGGCGCACATTGACATATATGGTCAGTTTGAACAAAAAGAAAGAAACAGATTGGGACCAAGAAAGTTGAATAAATACAATTTATTTTACAGCAACGAAAAAATGACAATTACCAGAGTTCACAACAAAATAATTCGATAGAGAGCAAATTTGAGATATTTAATTCCCCAGGACTCTGGGAGAGGGGAAAAAACAAACAAACAAACAAACAAACAGTGAAATAGTGCCAAAATAAATAAAAGCTCCTAAACTGAAACTCCAACCACTTACCTAAACTGAGATTGCACTTGAGATTCATTTGGAATCTTTAGTTGAAAAGTTTCACTCTATGAAGATGTGGCAGAGAACTCTAAAGAAAATATTTCTGTATGTATTTATTAATCAAGTTAGCCAGGGTTATGGGGTTGTGTGGCAGTTCGTGGTTTGCACTAGCCTAAAAAAATGGACAGGACAGAACAAAATGAAATGACTTTAGATTCATGTTTTTTTAGTTGTATTACATCTTTATTTATATATTATATCTTTTGGCCATTTATTCAGAAAACATGAATAATAACCTAAAAGCATTTTTTCCACTCATTGTCTATGATTTTTTTAAATCATAATGACAACCGTAGTTTTCCAAATTACCAATACCCTGGTCAAAGTTTACATAATACTTCTACTATAGGCCGCAACTTTATTTGCATAAATCATTTGTGTAATATGTTGATTTTTGAAAACCCCAACAAAAAAAATCCAGCTTTTCATCAGGAAAATGAATGACCAATGATGTCCGTCACAAGTGCGTGTAAAACTCACATTTTATACCATAGATGACCAATGACGGATAGCGCTGTCAAAATGAATTTAAATCATCCACCCGTTTAGACCGTGAAAGTAGATGTTTGGATGGTCAATATTTCATCCGTCGGAGGATTAAACTTTTTTGAGAGCTCATAATGTACCAGCAAGGTCACAGATCTAATACTTTGACATCGAAGGCATGGCACAGGGGACATTTAACAGACTACAAGTATCCCAACACTTAGTCCACCATCACTCATCGAGAGTCAGAGACAGAAAGCACGCTCCCTGGACACTTCTGAGGGGTGGTGGACACACACATACACACACTGCATTCTGACAGCAGTGGGAAAAAAATCTTGTGTATATGTGTGTGGCATATGAGGACAGGGGTCACTGTAACCCCAAGCCTCCAGCCATCAGAACGCTCCATCTTCATCGTACATCTGTCCCAGTTTATTGATGACTAACTGGAGGTGTCATTAAAGGACATGGACACATGAATCACACTTTAATGGCCTTCACAGGCTGGAGACCAGCCATATCATTACTGTTATCTCTCTCTCGCTCTCTCTCTCT
The DNA here is from genome assembly GCA_007224835.1 of Danionella cerebrum. NCBI lineage: Eukaryota > Metazoa > Chordata > Actinopteri > Cypriniformes > Danionidae > Danionella > Danionella cerebrum. Next base: position 186,465 of record SRMA01027213.1, on the reverse strand, counting down.
CTCCCTCACGCACGCGCACATGCACGCACACAGCATACGTTTTGTGGTTAAAGGTGAAGTGTGCACCATCTGCCCGAAGACAGACTATATTGACTGTCCAAAGAACAAAAGATAAAAGGATACAGAAACCTCGGATCTGTTTGTGGATCTGTTTGTGGAAGTGTTAGCAAAAAACAAAAAAACAACAGACTTCATCGAAGAATAGGAAGCTTCACTTGAAATGACTCACAGCAAGATGATTCCTGGTTCAAATCTAAGCTAGAAGACAATTCAGAACGCTGATTATAAAGTCTATCCGATGTGTTACGTCCAGTCTAGAGTTTGGATAAAAAATAAATAAAACCAATTCATTTGTTTACAACCAAGTGAATTTTAATTACAATGCGAACATACCAAAATAAAACATACAAAAATAAAAATACTTCAAGAGCCAAACTGTACAAACAAACCAACAAGCATATACTTATATACAACAAGCAACTTCAAACTCCTGCGATGGACTGACGACCTGTCCAGGTTGTACCCTTGCCTCTCGCCCAATGTGCCCTGGTAGACCCTCGTGACCCCAAAACAGGAATAAATGGGTCGGAAAATGAATGAACTCCCTACTTACCCAACAAATATCTATACACAAACAAATCTTTACTGTGTCCAAATCAGTAAAGGGTTAGGCAAAAATCGAGCTCAATAAACAAAGAGTCAAACACCAATCAAAAATTAAATCTCAAAAACAAACAAAGAGGGACAAGTCAACGGAAGGATGCACCAGGAAGTGATGTAACAGGAACAGGATCTGTTAAACAAACACACTACATACACAAAACCAAACACAGAATACACAGAATACTACTATGGGTCATAACACCCTCATACTTTAAATGCACTTTACATTATTTACAATAATTCTTGCACCCCTTTCATGAATCAAAATAAATTTATTTCATATTACTCAGAATGTTGTGTTTGCCTCCTTTATGATATTTACAAGGGTGCCCAAACTTTTGCATACCACTGTACTTTTGAAATTAGGCAAAATACTGCAATACTACCAAAGGTGAGCACAGATATGAACGTCGTAAGATCGAAAAAGAAAACTTAAAGCTGCAGCAGTCTTCGTTGTTATTTTATTTTCTATTTTAATTAATAGGCCCAACACCTAGCATTGGTGTACACCGCAGAAATCCCTGTTTCCCGATACTGTTGCAGTTTTAGTGGGTTTGGGTTCTTCTCACAGCAAAATTGACAGTGTTAAATATGATAGAATTTTATAAATAAAATGTGACTTTTATATATGTAATAAATAAATATATATATATATATATATATATATATATATATATATATATATATATATATATATATATATATATATATATATATATTTATGTATACATTTATATTAATTTATTTATTATGATACACATGAAGGTGATACTTTTTCTTAAGAAATGAATGAGAACCTGGTTGTTTTCGCTTGTGCTTCATTTTTCAAAAACACACGAAGCAAAACTCCTTTGTCTCATAACGAATGCATGATGTTTGTGGAAACACGTGTTACATTTATACGCGTCTGTTTCTTATTCAAATCCACAATCATGTACAATCCCAGACATTGCTTTGTTAATGTTTTTGGTGTAAAGTCTGTTGTTTTGTAACACGTGCATCAAACATCCATGCAAGTGTCAAGTGAATCATAAAAGCAACTCTCAAAGATGCATTAGTGGAATGTCTGGGAGTTAGTTCTTCTGCTGTGTTTTTATGAAAACAAGCAAAAGTTCCCAGTAACTGTCATGGTTAGTTAGCTTTTAAATACGATAGCTGAACATTTAAGGTCATGTCAATGAATCATTTAAAATACAAAACATAAACACAAGCTGTTCGGTTATTCTACTTTGCTTCGACTGTTGCGTTTCTTTTAGTTTTGTTTTTTTATGTAAACCTCATGAGTACAATCAATTATGAAGGTCTGAATAATTTAATCGGTACCATACAAAGTATAAAACACATTTGAGGAAAGAGAAAATATATTTAGATTTTAAGTAATTCTTTAAACTGCTTGTAGTTGGTGATTTGAGTCATGGAATCATATGATTTGCTCAAATGAACTGAATCTTTTATCTAATTAAATTTCTGTATGTGTACTTTTTAAGGAATCTTAAAGCATTCAGAGTTCAGTAAAGATTATAATGCACATTTGAATAGTGTACCTATTGGCTGCGCCCTATGTCTAGTGACTCAACTACAAATGTGTGAACTAAATAACAAATATGAAAATAAATAAAATCCAACACGACTGATGTCAATGGTGCAAGCCCATCCCAACATTAAATATAACAATATGAGTTGAGTTAATACAGAATGACATGTTAAATAAACTCACATAGTGTTACATTAACACTGGGGCATGAACTTTGCTATGATGTTGAAATTTTATGGAAAACTTTTTTTACAAAATTTTATTGTGGTCTATTTTCAGTTCACAATGATTAAAACAAATAATGGATTGTAATAATTCACCTCGTGTTAAGTGAACTGATACAAAATACAAGTTTCACTTTTTGAAATGAAATGGGCTTTCGATATTTGTATTTACACTAGTATACATCGACACCAAAATGCCATATAAGGCATTGTGAAGATATTGGGATTTCTCAACTGGGAGACACCAACATTATCTATGAAAAAACTGCTTCTGTAATTTTTCATATAACATGCTTCGACATGATCACTGACACTTGCAGCTTATTGTCCGTTCAGATGGACGGTCAGAGCTCATCGAGCTTCATGGATCCCAGGAGCTAATGCTGAGCTATGGTGCATGAATAACAGAGCTGATGTCTGAAACGGAAATGGTCTCTAACTTTATTTCATATTTACTATGAAATAATTATCCTTTACAATGACTTTTAATGACAAACTACTGAATTTAAATTATTGTGCAGGACAAACTCTTCTTTACAAGAGAAGTCATCAATCAAATCCAGAGGCCTCATCTAAGATTGGATTTCATTGGAGGGTCACAAGCACAAATTACAAAGCTGCGTGAAACTTAATGTACTTTTAAACTAAACAAAAAAATGTTTGGGTTTATCAACACAGAACTTGGTGATTTTTAAACATTTAATTAAAACTAAGTACAAGCGGATTTAAAAAGGGTTGAAATGAACTGCAGTGAAATTTAAACATGGTATAGTTTCACTTCCGCCCCTGTTTCTCTTTTGGAATACATTGAGCTCAATAAAATGAGAATCACATTTTTCGCTTGGAACAAAGATCACAATTCTTTTGTATTATTTTAAACATTCACCCTTGATTATCATCAGGTTATCATCAAGCATATAGCAGTAAAATAAGATATAACAAGTTTTACTTTAACCGTAAACAAATCTAGCTAAAGAGAAAGCGAAGTGTCTAAAGTGTGCATGCAAACTGTGGTGTTGGCTTGCACTGTGCAGTTTAAATCAATTTATTAGATGTCAATATCACAACGAGTATCAAGCCTATGTTTTTCCTAAGCTGAGATATGAATATTGGTTGCTAGGGGTGAAAATGTGGTTGCTATGGAGGGGTCAGTGACAATGTAACATTCCAAATGTCAATATGACTAAATTAAATCAACTCTTATGTCTCAATGATCTTCCAAAGCTGAGATAGAGTTTGGTTAGAATTTGGTTGCTAGGGTAAACGGTTTTAAAAAAGGTTTAAATGAAAAAAAGTTATATAATAACCTTTTTTTTTTCATTAATGCGCAGCTTATAATCGCAAAATATTTTAACCACCAAATTGTGACTTTTCTGTAGACTTGAGAAACTGAGATTTACTCAAACACACGATCGTTCCAGTGACGCACACCAGCTCATCTCAGAACAGGAGCAGCTCTTATTTAAATCACGGAGAAAGTTTCACTGCAGCGGTGACTTTGGTATAGTTCACGTATGTGATTGTCTCATCAGCGAGTCTCTCTCCTGAACACTAGATGTTTCCTCATTTGTAATTGCTTGACAGTTTCATTAAATGCGTGTGACTGTTGCAGGAACATAACTCCTGTGGTACGGCGGATGCTCACTGGGTTCGAGTCCATGCGCCTCCTCTTCCAAATCTGAATAAATCAGCTTCACAGAAGCCAATAAAGCCTTTCATGTGGATAAATGTAATTTAATCAGCATAGCTCATTCCAAGGCGGTGGGTGTGCATGGCTATGTGCGCGAGTGTGTTGAGAGACATCTTCAGAGAAGGTCAAGGAAAGGAAGCAGAGGTTATCTAACACACAGATGAGTAAATGTGAGCTTGTCTGCACTGGTAATCCACAGGGAACACGGAAGTGCTTTTAAATAATAGCTAACTTGTACAAAGCTGTGTAGGACATCAAACATTGTTTAAAGGAGAACTCATGAACTGAGTAAGCAAAGCATGTTTTAGCATTTTACATATGTGAGAAAAAATGAAAAGTGCATGACTCGAATCAACCTTTCTACATGCCGAGTATACCCACAGCGCTAACCTTAGCTCTGTAGCTTTCCGTTGTCTGCTTGTTGTCAATAAACCCACTGAACTCTTTGTCGCTGCCCTGTCTGATCTGTACAGGCACGGCAGACGTGACAGACGAACTAAGCCAAATAAATAAACAAAATGATTGAAAAATAGGAAATCAAACTAACCAAAAGCCAAATACAGCGATAGAATTACTTTTACATCAACTGTTTTGGATGTTTTACCGAAATGCAAGTATCTTTAATGATTACAAATACATGAATCCTAGCATAGGAGAACCCGGCACAGAAATAACGAGATAGATAAAGACCAAATGAACTAAAATTACACCCACCGTACAGAGTATGTTTATAAGGCATCTGCAATGTAGTGTAGTGTAAGTGCTTGTGTGAGAAGCATGTGAACGATGTGTGAACAATGTGAAATCAATACAGAGCATGTTTTCACTCCAGACAGTGAGACAGGGCTCATGAACACATCGATGTCTTGAAACAAACTTCAAAAAGCAGTACAGAGACAAAGAGAGCCAGGATCCTCACAAGGTCTGGAGAAATAAGAGCTGGTCCTCATAGACCTCAATGGGTCTGTTTTCAGGCAAGTCACATCCTGTTCTCAGATCAATGGCTCTCAGAGCTTGTCTGCAATATGTCCAGAGATTCATTATTAGCTCTTGTCAGCCGTTAGCATGCTACTCAATCAGGAACTCGGTCTTAATAGCCAGATCGCTAATTAAGACAGGTGGCAGGGGTGCCATAAGCTAGGTTTTTTTTTCTTCTGGACCCATAATGAGCATAAAACGACACAAAAAACAGATTTTCCAGAATATTGCTGATTAATAAACCAATGCTCAATCATCAGAAAATTGGACTAGGAACCAAACGGTTAAGGGTTTGATTTCCAGGAAGTGGAAGAATGATTTGTTCCTAATATGAATCTAAATGAATCCATCAAGGTATCCCTAAAGTCAACATGGAGCAAAGACAAATTCTGTCACAAAATTTTTGTGTTTAATCAAAAATGGTCAGGACGTGAACCGCAACAGTTGATCCCAGTCCAAGGGCCACGTCTTTACCAGAAATGGTTCTTCCTTCTCTTTGAAATCTGAGAGTAGCTAGACTCCCAAAAAGGTAGGGTCCCTTCAGCAGCCAATCGCACAAATACATTCACACGCCAGTCACTCCTGAAGAGATTTTAGACTAGTGAGTTCACATGAAAGTGAAGGTAGGACTTGCAAACTCCTCCATCAAAGACTTTTCAACCACTAAGGATTAAAATGATAACTTAGAAGAAACAGTGCTGCTGATGGAGCCACTGGTCTGCCTCTCAAAGAATATATGACAAAACTTTCTCTTCCTCACCTCGTCTACCTACTAGAATTTTAAGTCAATACTTCATTAATACGACCATCTCGTCTTTTGTGACATTCATATCTCCTTTCAGAGAGAAATGGAGGTGAGTTTCTTCCAAGGCAGAAATTTTCCCAGGGTCGAACCTTCTCTGCTGGCCTTGGAATGCTTCATTATTCCTCTGCTAAAGTTGGAGGAAGTGTCCATGGAAAGGGAAGTTTGGGATTTGCTTGTTGCATTTGCTATCCAGTACTGGAAAAGTGATGAAAATGGATGAATGGATGGTTTCCCATGTAAATGAGGGTCTCCAACTTTAGCAGTTGTGTCATTAGATCTAAGAGTAAAAAAAACGCAATCCTTGCACTCTAAAGTGTAATGTTTATTTTTAATGTTGGTGATGCAATCAGCATGTAATGGGGTCTTTAAAGGGCCATGACACAGGATGTAAACAAAATATTTTCACAGATTTACCCACATTAGAACAATATTCCGGACACACTTATCGTCTGTTTCATTCAATTGTTGTAAATTTCTATCTTTTGTTCTCAATTCATTACTTCCTATTTGTAAAGAAATTTCTGTCATATGTGGCTTCTATGACTCATCTGTATTTTAAATATTCATGAGCATGATCTCTAATATCCTGTGAGAAGGCACCGTGCAGTAGTTTAGAGTTCCCCAATGGTTTGCAAGTGTTGTTTCCGAGGGGGTAAGGAGCTACATGGCTTTCCCCGTGATGTTGGTTGGCTGGAAACTATGGATATGTAGCAAACATTTTACCCAAGAAATCCGATGCGGTTACACAATCGGGAGGACTTCTATCCCACTTCAGTGCAGGTATGTGTGAGCTTTATCGGTTGTTCTGAAGCACTCATCTTTAGATTTTTCCACAAGCCACACCCAAGTGCTAACCTCCGCACAGCAATAAAATCCCAATTTTTTTAAATGATCTCAGGCAGAGGAGTCTTGAAACAGGCGGCGCTCATGTCTCTTTAAACTATGGCTACAGCATTTTTATTTCTGTTGTGAGACTGTACAGCATTAGGAATTTATTAGGTATACTTTCTGAAAAATGGTGAGGAATTCAAGTTTTGTAAACTTATATGAACTTAACTGCATGCAAAGCAATGCTGATATTGGCCAGGGAGGGCAGCGGTGAATGTGTGGTGCTGTGATTGACAGGTGAGATGACGATGTTGTGTGTAGTCCTGCCTTAAGCCCCGTACAAATTTGTACAAGCAGTGACCCAAATTAGGATTAATATTCAGCTTTGAACATGAATGCATCCCCTGAAGAGATGCAGAGGTAACCATTACTTGTAATAAAGAGAGACGTCTCTATATCCATTTCTCTCAGGTGTCTCCTCATCATTCTCAGGCGGCCACTGCACAGAAGAATGACAGGGACCGCAGGGAAGCCATTCATATCCCTCCATCACCCTGATGTTTTGAAAATAAGTAATCAGTGCTCTCTATGGGCTCTGTATTCTCCTTCCTTTCTTCCATCCCTCCCCTCCCCTTCCCACTTTCCCTCCTCTCTTGTTTCCAGTGCATAGAGTCAAGGCCTCTACATCCCGTAGCATTGTGGGAGTCATAAATCCCTCTCTCAGCCCTGTGGGAGGTGCAAGGTGCATTTCTGTGCACAGCTATGCTCAATGAAGGAGAAACACTGACAATACTCAATGGAAACAACAACGTTTGCGATGTCCACATTACAATAGACAAAGGATGATAACTATATTACATAAACAGCAATGCAAATGCAACACTACTCATTAAGTGAATATAGGCAGGTGTTAGTGAATCACCCATTATTTTGTCATGCGCATTGCAGACGGATATTACAGGGAGGAAAGTATTTAGAGAAGGTGACAGTAATAAATCCCATCATAAGTGTCATTGGTTTGTCATATGAGAGGGCTAATACCCCAGTGAGGAAGGGATTGTTATGGATTACACCTCTCTCTCTCTCGCTGTCTGTCTGAGTCTTGCTCACTTCTTTATATTTCCCAAAGGTTTCTCAGCTCCAAGGCTCCTCTAATCATGCTGCATGACAGAATGTATGATTAAGTATTATAACTCCATGAATAATAAACAAAATCTGCACAGCAGTCCAGGCGGTGAACACACAACGTCCAACAAATCACTGGTGCACTTAGAAATGGGACTAGTTTTTTTTTTTTTTTTTTAATAATAGAGATCATTTTATTAATTAGAAATTAATGGCTTCCATTAAAGACCCTTCACTTGATAATAGAACCCCGGTTGAAAGGACACAGTGTCTCTAAAAATAAACTGAACATTTTTTAGTTAAACTGAACTTTCCAGGGGTTAAATTGTAACAATTATGGTTTATTACATAATTTTTACAGGTTAGGGCAGACACATATACTTTTCTTGAATGTGATTTTACATTAAACACTTTAAAATAAAATTATAATTTAATTGATTTTATAGGTTTCTGTGTTTTTATGTTGAATATAGAATAAATAAAAATTGTAATAAAAGGAAAAAAACAGAACATTGAACTGACGGACAAGTGGAACGTTAAAGTTACTAATCTAACCCCTTAGTTCCAGACGAAGAGGCGTTGCAATTAAAACACAGCCAATTTAAACGCCTTTGATTCATTTCCTACTCACATTTTGAACCTAATCAGAGAAAATGCGAGAAAATTATTCCCACTTTTATGTACTTTTTATGTCTATTGCTAATTTTGTGAAAAAAATTTATAACATTTTTGTCAACATGACTAGCCTTCATTGTTTCTATATTTGTGGGGATGCATGGCTATTATAGTACATTTGTTACAAAGCCAGGAAAGATATACGTGTGTTAGGGGGTGTGAATCTGGATCAGTAGGCTGCAGATTGACTACAAGGATAATTGTTTTCAGGTCAATGTGAAGCAGGTGAATCCCCTTCAGCACGGACAGTATACTTCAGAAAGCACAGTGGACCAATCCCAACAGCTGAACAATCACCACTGACTTCACATTTTACATCAAATAAGGATTCCGCGCCACTCCACTCATCATTCAGATTCCATGGCGATGGTTTACAAATTAAATGCATCCAACAAGATTTGGAGCACATCTTAACTTTTTTTTCCCTCGATGTGCCAGGTAAATTTCTGATTTATAAGTGCCGCTGTGTTAACAACATTTATAAATAGCTTCTGTTAATCCCCCTCCTTGTGCAGGGTGCAAGTGATTGTCTTCTGGAGACCAGTCAGGTCATTTTATAGCCCACGGACAGAGACAGAGAAAAAAATATATATTAAATTCTATTATTTATATAAAACACATAATTCATCCACATTTGAAGAAATAAAGGCTTGACACGATGAAATAAATGACAGGTTTTGTTTTCAGAAATATTTAGGTATTCATATTTTACGTGCACCTGCAGTTTATTTCTGTAGCACAATGAGCTGCTGCACAGCCAAACCATCACGACTCAAGCTAAATTCAGGCCAACATTAAGCCTGTAAAATCTCTAAAGTGCAGACATCATGTCAAACCAAGATCAGAGAGTTTAGAAAATCCCCAGCATATAAGCCATGCTGTTTCTGACACACTCCAGCAAACTCAGCCTCATTTCACCCCTCACCAAACGTGTCCTGATGAATATTTGAGAACGAGAGAGAGGCGTGAATGAAGTCTGTATTCCTGCACTCGCGTGTTTTGGTCTCCTCTCCCGAAGCTGATCTGAATCTTGAAAGCCCCTCGCTCTCCCTCCCACACACTCTGCTTTAATCAGGAGCGCAGTGCTCTCAGGCTTCAGAGGGGTGTAGGCCGTCAAGACGAGTGTAAACAGGTTTACAGCATCGTGTAGGAACAGATCAATTCTCTACACTCTGTTGATCACAGTATCCAGAACTGTCAGTCACACACAACCGGAGAAAGAACGCAAGGGTTGCTTCTTAAAACAGGAGAATTGAACAAAAGTCAAAAGACGAAGCTGTGGAGTGGATTACTGCCAGCTCATGACTATAAAACACACTCGTTCTTATTCATTTAGCTGTTTCCAGAGTAAATGTGTTAAACAGTCACTGTGTAGAAACACTTTAACAAAAGTGTTGCTGAGGAGACTCATTAATCCGGCATAATTACACAACAGGCTGAAAAAACATTTGCATCAAATCCTCTTAATCCAATAGAGGCATAAATTAATTCACGACAGACATTACTCAATATGTTAATTATCCTAGATACTATCAACACAATCAGCACAAAAAATAACACACTGCAGTCTCCAGACGAATACACTATAACGCATGAGGAAGTCTCGATCTGTGATAACTCAAGGACAATGAGGGTTTAAAGCTCATGGGGATTAAAGCATGTTGTTTTTCAAAGGAAAAAAAAACACACCAGTTATGGAGCATTTAATACTACAACTTATCCATTTTATGGTGCTTTTCTACTGCACTTGTGTGGTTGACAAACAAACAAATCTGTATCTGTGTGTCCTTTTTTAAAATATCTAAATCTGATGTAGAATTGAACTTTTTTAACAGAATAAAGTAGTAAAGGGATGTTCACCTTGGCATAGAAATATTCAATTTAATCTAAAGCTCTGTAATATTACTTTCAATCAGACATACTCCCTAAAGCCCAGTAAGCATTTTCAATGCACAATGCAAGCTATTTGATTATATCTTGTGCTGTAATATTACAAATGCGGGATGCATTGAAATGGCTCCAAACAGCCATCCACAAATGAAAGAGGTTTTAAAGGGGATGAAAACAGCAGTGCATCCACACAGAAGATATATATATATATATAATGGATATATATTAGGGGTGTAACGGTACGCTAAAATCGTATTCGGTTCGGTACAGTGTCTTGGAGAGTTCGGTTCGGTTAATTCGGTTCGGTACAACCGAATAGAATTCTTGCATCTAATAAATAAAAGTGACACATTTGGGTGATATTTTAAATAAATTGCACTCTTTATAAAGAAAAAACACATTTTTTTTTAAATAAAAAATGAAATACTGCAACTAGTTAGGACCTGAAAACTTTTAACACTTGCAACAGCTTCAGCTTGTATATAAACAAAACTAACTATTCAAGTTTTAGGCTAAAAAGATTAACCTATCCCCATTTTCTGAAGAGAGCACAGATCTGGTTGCAGTAGAAAATGTTAGATGTGTTGCCTGCCCGATCTCCGTGGAACAATGTCGGCATACAACTTTAAATTTATCCACTCGTCTATCCCCGTTATGTATTTTAACAGAGAAGACAAAGGCGAGTTTCCGCACGGACGCTATTGAGTGTCGCACAGTAGAGCTGCACGTCACTCAATAGCGTCCGTGCGGAAACTCGCCTAGGAACATGGTTCCGCTGCGCTTAATATCGCGCTAATAATACATTTATATTATTTAATACAAGTACCGAATACCGAAACGGTACGCAAGTGTCTCAAACCGAACAGGCCGTACCGAAACGGTTCAATACATACCGTGAACCGTTACACCCCTAATGTTTATATTATATGCAATATTAATAATGTACTTTTTTGTACTTACATGAGGATTGATGGGAAAACAGAAAATAACACTTTTGTGAATGATATTGGATCAAGCTCCCAGGTCCTAATTAATAGATGTTCTGTCCACATTTTTAATCATCACTGTTCTTTTTTGTGCATTCTGCATCCAGCCAGAGAACACTCCAGTTTTTTGTTTGAGAATTTTTTCCAACCATTCTCCTGACCTGGCAATGGCACTTTTTAAATAGCTTAGCATTGGCCGTTGAATACAAGTAATATTTCAGTGAGTAATGGTCAAAGGGTTTTCACATTTACTGCATTGTCCTTCCTATTTAAAACATATATTTTTAAAAAAGTTGTTGTAATAATTCAAATTTGATATTTTCCAATCTGAACTACACTTCATTTCAGCATAATAGAAATTAAGGAACTAAGCCAAAAGATTTCAACGGTTCATTTTGCTTCTAGTGAACTTAGCTGACCACCGTTTCATTTCTTATTAAATCATTAAACGTGATCCGTCTTATGAATCCGTTATGAATAATAAAAACTTTTGTCCAATCGGTGAATGATTGCTGAAATTGATAGTTTGGAATTGGTAGTAATGGTAGACATTGGAAAAATGGTAGTACCCCCAATTCATTCTGGCAAAAAAAGACATAAGCAGCTTAAAATGTAAAACAGTACAACAAAAGATGTTTATGGCGCTCTCTAAATATATGCTTCAGATTTCAGTGGTGAGGTTGGAATCCATTTGTAAGATTTTTTTCATGTATAAGGACATGTTCACACAAACTGCATCTCCAGATCTACTCTAGAGGTTTGAACCTTCATTTGCCCTGTAGGCAAACCAAACATTATGTCAAAATCAATTACGTCGACACAAACAGAAAGAGTAGCCATTGTTCATCTAAGTGTGCATGTTTGAGTTGACCCTCTCTGCCCCTCACCGGAAGAGCATAAACACATACTAGGCTTTAGCACAGACCTTTTTGAATCTGTGTTGTTTTGATTAGAAAAGTTTTGGGTCTGCAACAGGTTTAAGTATATGGACTAGTTTGAGGTGACCTCTGAAATCAAGTCCTTGAATGTTATTTCAACTATGTAGTGTTCATGGATAATCAAACTCTGAAACGGTAGTGTTTTTCTCTTTGAAGATTATTTCACTCCGAAAGCTGAATGAACACTATAAGCCTGTTAACAAGATGTGGGTCACAATAGGTTGCATTGTTTCAATGAGTACAGTACTTATGCGAAGTAGAACAATTAGTGCATGGATGAATGATGCAGTACAGAGGGTTATGCGTTGCAGTGGTAGGCTTTGTACATGAATTTAACTATAAACTGGAGGCACCTACATTTTTTCTCTGACCTCAATACTAGTTCCACTGTGACCTTTGGAATTAAAAGGAAACATTGCGTTTTTTTTTTTTTGTTAATTAAAATTAAGACCAGATTAGCTATTTTATATTATGTATTATATATATATATATATATATATATATATATATATATATATATATATATATATATATATATATATATATTTTTTTTTTTTTTTTTTTACCTTTTGCTGCATTTACATGAGGTACAACGCTGCAAATTACACGTTAAAAGATGCAGTTTAGCTCGGGCAGTGGTCCGTCAGATGTACTTCTGTACCAATAACTGTGAATGCAAGTCATCCAACAATCGAGCAAACAGAGCAAGAGAGACAACGATGTCAATGAGTGAGACAGATAAAGAGCAATGTGAAAGAAACTCAGCATTTAATGCCCAAAATTGATTTCTTTCTGAATTCCGGGCTTATTTTGGATTCAAACCAAATGATGATATCAGCAATCCATATACTGCAAGGAATATTCAGCTAATATTTTGGCACCTAAGGGGAACACCCCAAATTTGTTCAATCCCCTAAAATGAAATCATGTACGGCAGTGAGAAATAAAATGGAACAACCAAACTGCTCAATCTCAAAGTACTTGTAGCGTGACAAAGCAAACGAAACAATTTCAAGCAATCTAATTCAATGCAACTCTGTATCCAACAACCTCCCCCAGACTGAAATGAAAAAATGGATGCAACCGCATTTCTCCTGGCTAAAGATATGGCTCCCGTGACCACTGTTGCACCTGTGACTGGATTAAAAACCCATCCAAATCCTTGATGAGCGCAATTGCGTGCCCTCTTGTCATTTTTTCACACGTTGCAATCTCTGCTTTGTACAACAAATGTCGGGAAACTGTTGAGAATGAATTGAGAGACGTTCATAACTTTGAACATCAATTTTCTGAACTTTCGGCACTGAAGCAACAAAATGTTTTAAAAACTTTAAAATTGCTTTACTCTGACATAATACCTTTTTCATTTTTCATTACGTTTTCTTTACATTTGATGCAAAGTATTATGTCTTAGTACTGCCATGTCACTGGAATTTCTTAACCTAATGTTGAAGGGGAATAGTTAAACATAATAAAATAAACATTTTCTTTTCATTCTAAGCAAAAACATTGTGACAGTATTAATATACAACACAGTATTAATATAATATTCATTCATTTTCCAACCCGCTTTCTCCCTTTTGGAATCTCCACTGCACATTGGACGAGAGGCGGGGGTAAACCCTGGATAGCTCGTCAGTCCATCGCAGATTAATAGAATATTTTAGAAAAAATAAAAGTGTGTAAAATGGAATTTATTGTCTTACGATATTATGTTACGTTTATCTGTCTTGTAAAAATATTAAATTAGTTAAGACTTGGCAACATGGGAGTAAAAGTTTGATAGACATAAAAGAAAAAATTCATGCATCAACACAGGCAGACCCTCCGCATCCTGCCTGGATTTGTGATAAATATGTGAAGTTTAATACTTAGAACTTTACAACCCCTGAAACTAGCTTGCAGAGGCACTTCACATAGCAGTTTAAATTTGTATTTCAACTATATATCATGGATAAGTTGATGTCTTATTAGTCTTTTCAAATCAGCAATATTAAAGATTTACAATGGCATGATGTCAGCATGAGTCATAGTCACATGGATAAGGAGCTGTTAATCCTCTTTTTCTAGTTTTGTCTAGTAAGTGAAATGGAAGCTTCCGTTCGTAGCTTTAAGATGAGTGTATACAGGCTCGTATGAAAGTCATCAGTTGAAACTGTTAAGTTCCAGGCCGCACCTCAGATGGCTCCTCCTGCTTCTCTATCTTGCTGCACGCTTTGACAGCTCTTTGTGCCTCCATAAAGCAGGCTCTCTGGGGGCTTTGTGGGGAATCACCCATGTGTGAGACTGAATCTGCATCCCACACTCTTGTGACCTAGACCCATCCGATTGCCAATTCTGACCACAGAGATCAAAGTGAAGTCAAACTGAACTCAGAGCCTTGACATCCTTTGGACACCCAGAGGGGAACTTGCAGGGGAACCTCTAAGTCCTATTCAAACTGGAAGCTTAATGTTTTATGTCAAGGTTCATGGTTAATCCATTGCGACTAGTGTGAAATCTGTGTTATGAATTTACTGCTGAAATTGATGTGTACTAAAATGACGTTTTCAGCTTTACCCCAAAACAGCATTTGAATTTCCCTCTGTCATTCTCTTGGATTTCTGGTGTGTCTACATGAGTGGTAGATGTCTTGAAATAACAGACATTGGACCTCTAGAATAGTGAAACAGCCAGGCACACACACAGTAATTTTTCAAACTTTCATTCATTCATTCATTTTACAACCTGCTTATTCCCTATTTGAGGTCACGCGGGTCTCCAGCGCACATTGGGCGAGTACACCTTGGACAGGTCACCAGTCCCTCGCAGTTTTTTAAACTTCCACACTCCAATTTGTTTGGGCTCAATCTCTAACTCCCGCATAGTTAAAGAATGGAGTTATGAAGCTATTTTCTTTTGTGTTTAAATTTGTTTGTTGATTGGATGTCAACAATGCCACTGTCTCTCTATCAACAGAGATGACTCTTCTGGCCTCCCAGCCAAAGTCTTTGGAATCTTCTCCAGCCACTTCGACCAACAATGAAGACCCTAAGCAGAGGATGCTGGAAAAAAGGTCAAAGGTCATTGAGGAGCTTCTACAGACTGAACACGACTATATCAAAGACCTTAAGATGTGCGTGAAAGAAATCATTCAGCCTCTCCAGAATAAACAGGTCAGAACAAGTTGAGCTATCACACAACTCACCCACTGAAAATCAGTCGCATCCTCATCTGTAACTTCCACATGTCCCGTAGGTCCAGGGCATTGACTTTGAGGGTCTTTTTGGAAACATCAGCTCTGTTATTGACCTTTCTTGTCGGCTCTACAAAACCCTTGATGAAACTGACACAATAGGTTAGAGAAATAATTGCAATAATCAATATTTTACATTTAGACTGTTTTTTTCCACCTGTTTTACCATACCTTGTATTTGTTCATCCAGGTGAAGTGTTCTTGGATTACAAAGGTGAGTTGGAGGAGGTTTACAAGATCTATTGCCAAAATCACGACGATGCCATCTCTTTACTGGAGACCTACGAGAAGGATGAGAATATTCAGAAGCACATTTTGGAGTGTCTAGAGAAGCTCAGGTAATTTTCAACAATCTCTATCAGATTACTGTAATAGTTCTTATGGACAGTTTCATTCATTGCATGGTTTGGTTAGCACTACCAGCATGTTAATGACACTACTGCTACTGAGCATGTTAATGACAGTCATGAATGTTAACCATGTGAATATGTTTGAAAAGCAAGTTGTGCAGGGCTCTGTTAGTGAGTTGATTAATACCGCTCTGTGACTAAATGGGAGTGACACAGACAGAATTGTAAAGCAATGCGTCATAAACAGAGACATATCCGCTCTTGTGTCATCATTGAGTTAGTCCTCTGTGTCTCAAGATGTTGTGGAATAAGTCCATTTTTATTCTTATCTACTTTGATCCAGATGGGACATTAAGAGGACTAAGGCATATATGGAATTACGTTGTTGTGTTTAAAGGAACATGCCTCTATTCTTTTGTAAGACGCTCATTCTCCATATTTTCTTGACATAATAGTGTTTTAGCATAGCTTAGCATAAACTGTTGAATCAGACCAGTAGCATTTCAGAATAAAACGATCAGTTTCCATATTAATACCATAATTTTCCTATTTAAATAATGTTTTAAGAGCAGTGGATAGCGAAGTGCTGATATTTTGGATCTGATATTTTTAGGAATTATATTACATTCTGGTAATAAAAGTGAAGTTGTGACTGTCAATCGATTAATCGCGCTAATTTAGACAGTAGTTGTGATGTATAACTGGGTGACCCACATTTGTCAATTCATCCTCCGTTTCAATGTACTTTACCAACGCAGTTTCACCTCAAGCTGTTGAGCTTGTTGTGATAAAATACTGTTTCATTAGCCAAGTTTTTTACGTTTTTTTTTTCATGCTCTCTGTTGCCTCATTTTTGCTCAAAAGCAGTAGATGGTGTAATGTTGTCCATAATTATTTACTGTCTATGAGTTTAAGCAACATAAAGTTCTTATTTCATTGACTGCAACCATTTGAGATGTAACTGTTTATTGTCATTGTCATATTAAAGTACATTGAAATAGCAGATGAATTTGTGAATCTGCTGATTTTCACATCTGGGCCAGTGATGTTTTTGGCAGCCAAGTTTTAGTTTTAAGGTATGTTCCCATCGAACCGAATTTTCATTGCGAAGCTTCGTGCTCTAACGCGCCTCGATAATAAACCACGGGCACCACAGGGACCTCTCATCGTCGACGAAAGCAACACTGATGTGAGCCAAGGCTTAATTCAAGACCATTTTTAAGTGGTAACCACCAGCTTGCTTCCACAATTTATAAGAACAGTAAAACACTTAATATCTCAGGTGAATATGGAGAGTGAACCTATTTAAAAGGTTGCTTTTAAGGAAAATAACTGGAAGGTACCATAAAAAGTACCTCAGAATAGTGAGGGGATTTTGATATTCCCTGTTTTATGTTAAAAAAATGGGTTCAGCAGAAGGCTTTGTTAAAACATTTACATGAATTGTACTAGAAAGTGACTATTCAGTTACCGGTATTGAACAGTAGCCTCTGTGTATAATAGAGAAGCTTAAGGCTTCTCTGATTTCTGATCATTGTGGATTGAACAGTGAGTGGCGGAGAGGAATGCGCCTCACCTAGTTTCACCACATAGTTGGTTTCACCCTGCCTAAGACCAGCTACTTTTCTTGTAAATATTGACCTTTGCGTTAAAGGCTCAGCTGCTTCCTCTTAACAGAAAATTACTATTTGATTTTTGCTGTAGTGTTTTACATGATCAAACAGAGAATTCAAGGAAAGACCAGTCCCTTAAGTTTTTTCCACTCTCTCAGATCAGGGAGTGGAAACATGGAGTTGTTTTTCCCAAGTATCAGGTGTTTGCAATGTGAATTTGTTATTTGGATGGCTACAGTTTATCTTTTTTTTCTCAAAATAGCTGTGAATCCAGTTGAGAAATGGCAAGCTGAGTCTCTGGCAGGGAGCAGCAGTAATGATGGGAGTAAATCTTTTTACAAGTGCCTGAAGAAGACTGTCTAGTGCCTTTTATTACTTTTAAACACTTGAGTGTACTCAACTGACTGACATTTCATTTTGGCTCACTGTGGGGTAGTAGAGAGGGGCCAGAGGAGGCCCAACAAAGGCTTACTGCTCTCCTGAAGCGGGTCAACCATGGCACAGGTTGCCATGGCAACAGTCAGCTTATTAATCAAGCGCAAAAATACTTTAAAATTCCAGCCATCCTTTTCATTGCAGCAAAGTGGCACAAGACACAAGTAGTTATTTCACAAATACGTATTTGAAACTAGCTAAACTCATTGGCTGCTTTGTTTTAAGAGACAGAGGTTGTTTAACTCGACAATATATGTTTTGTTCCTTTCTGTCCTCTCTTGCTCTATCTTTACTCCTCTCCCCGACAGAGGGATTTACAGAGAGTGGTAAGTTTATCATCTGCATGTGAAGTGCCCGACAGCATGCTAAACATTTATTAACCCTGTATAACCTTTTCTCCTTGTTTTCACGTGTTACCTGTGGGCTGTACCTATGTGTTTGGGTTGTATTTTGTGGTTATTTCCTTGTGTCATATTCTGACTTCTGTTTGGACAAATTATATTAATAAAATATAATATAATATTTATATAATAAAATATTATATACTAAAAACATTTATATTTAGTTATCACCACCATTTATTCTTCCTAAAACTTTTATATATTTAAATATATTATATATATTATTTATTTTATTTTTGTTCAAAATTATGTAAGTATTGCTTTTTTTAATCCTAAAATCTTAAAAGCCACTTTTTAAAATGACTAAATATTTTATCCTTACACTGATCAAAATAACAGTGAACTTGTACATAAGTAATTATGTTATCTTCAAACGTCTCTAGATGCAGGTGTGCAGAAGTTTTAGGCGGGTGTTTATGGAACACTATAAAATAAGTATAAAAATGAGATGTCCCATTCAGACTACGCTTCGTCCTATTTAATATTTCAGATCTCGTCTTGAACTTAAAACACCTCTGAGATTCAGCAGGGGGTATTCATTCCTCAATTTTGAAAAACTGGTGTAAAGGAGGCATAGGCCCTATCCACACGTACCCATTTATTTTGAAAACTGATATTTTCACTCGGGGTCCGTGTGGGCAGAGACGCCGTTTCGGGGGTGGAGTTTGTCTTTGTAGTCATGTTCTTTTATTCATTTGTTTGCAAATAGAAAGCTTACTGCTATTATGGCTTACAGCATGTCCAGGATGACATTAATATTTTCCCTGTTTGATCACCGAACAGAGACTCCTGTGTTTTTCCTCACACAGTGTTAATTAATCATTTTAAAACGCCATGAATTGACTGTGGGTTTGGTAGAGTCTTTGCAGCTTCTCAGGGTTGTGTAGTGTCCGTGTGGATTCAGTTTTTCGAAAATTGTAAATTTACACGTGTACACATTTTTTTTTTGTATATGTTAAAAATAGGCGTACATTAAAACCCATGTTTGTGCTTCAGAGAGCAGCGTAGAAGTTGAGAATTTGTCATGTATCTCTCGACTTTGTTAATTACGGTCTCGTGTGATCCTTGTTAACACTGGGGGCACAACCAAATAGCTGTATATATTGCGCAATGATAATTAGGTACAAATTCACATACAATTTTTCATATTGCTGGTGTCCCGTTCATCAGCCGAGGGAGATATCAGCAAAACTATTGTGGTCTCATAGGAAACACGTATGGTACCCTTCATAGACCATTCGAAAATTTTGGGGTTTTCATTCACCAGTTCACTCAAATTTATGGTTTAACACATTCACGAAACCACTCTTTGTTATGCAGAATGACTTAACCAGTCGACGTCATTTCATTTTGTGGCCTATAAGTGATGAGCACTGCAACATACGGTTCATTTTAAACCAGGAAGTCATAAAATTCTGAAAAGAAACTAATAGTTCCGATCAAAAAGAGTGTTCTGGGGTGTTGTGGCCCTTTCATGTATTTTTTTTTTCAGACGACAGTTTAAATGTTGACATTTTTCAGCAATTAGTAATAAAGAAGCTGTAAGACGGTTTGTTAGACAATGTTGTTAAAATGGTTCAAATTGAACTTGATTTGAGTCAGAATATGACCCCAGTGGTTTAAAACGCTTTAATAATGCTTTGTGATGGCATGTGTAAGCCTTATTAACAGTCTCTGAGCTCATACAGGATGCATTTAAAGCAATATTACAAAGGTGTTCCCTTTCGAAGATGACCAGAACATTTAATTGGGGTGATTTGTGTTATATTTATGGTTTTTATTCCAAAAAACATTCCACGCTTCAGCTCTGGATGTGATTCCACATGTTTTCATCACATCAGTCACTACTTCTGCACTGTTTGTCAGAAGGTTTTTGTAGCATGTCTACTGAACCCTTTTGAAGTGACTGTTAGTGATGGATGAAAACAATGTGTGTGTGTTCAGTGACCCCGGTCTATTGTCCTTCACCGTTCTCCTCTTTTCTTGTGTCCCAGGGGAAAGACAAACTATATAAACCTGGGCTCGTTCTTGATCAAGCCTGTGCAGAGAGTGATGCGATACCCTCTGCTCTTGACGGAGCTGCTAAACACCACTCCAGAAGATCATCCAGACAGGAAGCAGCTTGCAGAGGCTCTGATGTCCATCAAAGAGATCAATGGCAACATCAACGAGTACAAGCGCAGGAAAGATCTGGGTAGAGTACTTTAATATACATATATCATATATAATTGTATTTTTGTTTTTTATTGATTGGTTTGTTTTTATTATTTGTTGCATTTTTCTATATTCGTGCTGGGTTCCTTAATTCAATTTGTACATTTATTTCAAAAAACACTCAACCAATTGCCTCAAAACAAAAGACTAACTTTACTTTTTAATAAATAATTACAAAATTAAAATTGTATTCTGTAGATTTCTCTCTAATCTATTTTGTTGTTTGCTGTCTGTATTCTAGTGCAGTAAAGTTCCCAGCACATAAAATATTTGTGCAAAACAGTTACCTAAAATCGTTTGAATTTTAAAAATAAATATTTCGTATAATCAACAACTTAAATTTTAGATTGTTGAAGACTTTTTGGCTTTGGCAGTGTTTTTATGAATATGCCCCGTTATTAGACAGCGCCCTCTGTTGTTTACAGTGGTGAAGTACCGTAAAGCTGATGAAGACAGACTCATCGACAAAATATCAAAATTGAGCATGCACTCTATCATCAAGAAGTCTAACCGAGTGAGCAGCCATTTAAAGCATCTAACTGGCTTCTCACCTCAGGTAAAGGATTATCGCCTCATCTCTGTTTCTGAACTAAATGGTGTGACTGCTTTTCACTTAACCGCACTCCATTCATTTTCAGATTAAAGACAAAGCCTTTGATGAGGCAGAGAAACGATTCATACTCCAGGAGCGACTCATCAAATCCTTTATCAGGAACATCTCCCTCTATCTGCAGCACATACGAGTATAGATTCCTCCTTTTATTTCTGCCGTTTTCATTTGGCGTAGTTGGACCTTTTTCATCCAATTTTCTTCCAATAGGAGTCAGCCTCTGTAAAGGTCTTGGCTGCGATTAGTTTCTGTGACATTTACACCGAACGGCATCAGCAGATGGACCCTGAACGTTTCCAAAGAGCTCATCGAAGCATCAGTGACAAACAGTTTACTGATTTTGTAAGTGTGAAATTCTTTTTTAGATATTTCCTATTTTAAATGAACTACCTTGGGATTTAAAACCAGCCAATAAATCTACAAAAGGGGCATGCACTTGGTTAATGTTCATGAAGGTGCAATTATAAGGATATTGCAATCTTAAAAACGTTATCTTTGAACAATATTGCATTTTATTGAGGCATTTTTGTAATCACCTGATCTTGAGAAATCATTTTGAGCTCTGCTCACTGGTTTATTACAATTTTCATGAAGGGCCTGCTTCAAGCCCTGTCTGCTTTCTATTGAAATTATTCATTCATTCATTTTCCAACCTACTTATTCCCTTTTGGGGTCATGGGGGTCTCTAGCGCACATTGGGCGAGAGGTGGGGGTACACCCTGGACAGGTCCATCATAGGGCAACACACACTCACACCTAAAGGGAATTTAGAATCTTCAATTAACCTAACCGCGTGTTTTGGGATTGTGGGGGAAACCGGAGTACCCGGAGGAAACCCACGCAAGCACAGGGAGAACATGCAAACTCCTTACAGAACAATCACGGCGAGCCTCAAACTGACAACCTTCTAACTGGAAGGCCTCTGTGCCGCCCTTATTGAAATTAATTCTTAAATGAACAAATTAGGACTGGCTGATCAATTCATTTTATCTTTAACATAATATGCAAATGCTGCCCCAATTCCATTGAATGCATGCCTGCCTTCTGGGCTTCTGGAGGAATGCACCTTCCCTAACGTTTGCCATATATTATAGTAAACAAACAATGAAAATATACTTTAAAACAAATAGAAAATCTATATAAATAACGTTTGATAATCATTAAAACCATTTGCGTTTTTTTTAATTGTACATGTGTGTTTCTATGAGCAGAAGGAGCGCACAGAAGCCCTAGTCATCACCCCTCTGACGCAACTGCTCAACATGTTCACTGGTCCACACAAACTTATACAGAAACGAAAAGACAAGCTGCTGGACTATGACAATTGTAAGGAGCGTGCAGAACGGTTAAAAGACAAGCGGGTGCAGGAGGAGCTGCAGACGGCCAGGAACAACTATGAAGCTCTGAATGCCCAGCTGCTTGATGAACTACCCAAGTTCCATCGAGCGGCGGAAGATCTGTTCACCAGCTGCATGAGGGGTTTCGCCCAGTCCCAGAGAGATTTCATCTCCCTAACTCTGGGAGAACTCACACCACTGCTCCAGGTATACGTCAGTTCTCCAGTCATTAGGCCATCTGAGGCTTCCTAACCTAATTTTTGTGTTAATTTCCCAACAGCTGTCTGGAGTGAGAGGTACTGAAGGAAATCTTGTGACCTTATTCAAAGAGGAGCACACACGAGCACTGGATTTACTTCAGAGCTTCAGTTTCTTTCCCCATAATGTTCCAGTTACTGTGCGAAAACCCGTTGAGAAGAAGACTCTGGAGAAACAGAATTCCAAGAAAGCACTAGGACCTGTGAGTTTCTGCATGATCTAACACATACAAAAATATAGGGGAGGCTACAATCTCAGAAAAGATAAACATTATAAACGTGAAGTTTGTTTAAGTACGACATTTAGAAAACTTCGTTTTGGACACTTTTTACCAGTTTTTTATTTGGGGGGTGCTAAGGTATTTTCATGCCAGCCTAGTGTTCAAAGTGTCCAGAGAACCCCCTTATGAAGGCATCATGGAAGCATTTGAAACAGGTGCACAAACCACTTCAGCTGGCTCCTCTCTATGTGGAGAAGGAGTAGCTCTATGTTGCTCCTCCTGAGTGATACAACTCTTTGCCCTATCTGTTAGGGAGAACCCCATCACTTTGCTGTAGAACATAATCCAAGAATAAATCCCTTCTCCCAGAAAGATATTCATGTTGTAATTGCGATACCACAAGAACTGGTGGCAATACAAACCAGGCTTGTGCTTTGGTTGTACAGAGGCAGCTCTTTGTACAAGACCCTGGACTAGTGGTCAAAGCATCAGAATCACATATTGTTATTCATTTTCTCATTGACAAGCAAGTGCTCCATGACGTTAGTCACACTCAACTAGAAATTCAGAGAACATTTTAAAAATGGCAGTGAAATCGACAGTTATTAACTTTATTATTATATTTGCATAAATATATCTAATTAGTACTTTATTTATATCTGTACTTCCATCTAATTAGTACTTTATTTATATCTGTACTTCCATGAAGAAGAAACATACTGCTCTTTGCAAATTTATAGACTTAAATTAAAGACGTCCACTTAGTCTTCCTGGCACATACCAAATTCTCATAAATGTTCATAGGTGAGAACGGCTATTACATTTATTGAGGGCTGGGTGATTAATCAATTTTATCGATTAACTCTGCTATGTGGCTTGAATGAAAATCGATTTTATCTTTACGTAGTATGTTAATACTGCCCTGTTTCTGTACAATGCACCCTGCGAGTTTCCTCAAGAATGTGAGTTCGCCCTCTGAGCTTCCGTAGAATGGCCGCAGCTCACCTTCCGCCGCTCGTGTTTGCCATATAATAAGAAACACAGCAAGTGGCAGTAGCAGTTATATCAGAGCGACTCGGCATCTTGCTCTCTGCATGGATTACAGTCGATGTCGGTCTGCGGTGGCATCTGTAGTACTGGTGTCGCACCCCTGCGACACATGTGTAGGTTTCACTACCCAGAACAGTGAACGCATGTTTGCTCTTAGTCTCATCTTGGTTCTCGATCAGTCATGGTATTGGTCTTGGGTTAGCATGCCTTGGTCTCTTCTCTCTGATCTCGGTGGGGTCTTGGTCAAGGTGGTCTTGACTACAAGACTAGGTTCGATTGGTCGGATTCTTCTCTTCAGCACCCTGCCATCTTCTTTGAAGAAGATGCTGAAATGATTCTGAAATGTTTTTTTTTTTAGCATTAAACTGTTCACAATATGTAAATAAAAATTGAGATCGAATTAAATAATAAAAAATGGGCCACTTTGCTTCTGGGTTTAATAACAGGGTTTGTACATCTATCTCTGCCGGCACTGTAAAACATAAAACTTGTTGAAAGCAAATGCCTTACATTTAAGTTGACACATTTTTAAGTAAACAGTACTAAAATTCTACAAACTGAATATTTCAAATATATAATTTTGTAGATTTCTAGTCATTTTTTTTCCATTTGTCACTATTTAGTTGTTATCTGTATTTCCAGCTTTATCTCTATACATTTGAGAATATTGAAAAATAGGCCACAAAAATTATAAATATGAAAAAACAAATATTTAACCAAAAAATTTAAAACCCAAAGGTAACTTAAATGTGCTTTTGTTATGAATGTGATAAACTTTCCTAATGTTTTTAAGCAATAACTTCTATTAGTCAAGTAGTAATATTTACCAAAATTAAGATTTATTTATTTTCGTCTTTTCTCTTTGACTTTGCAGCCAAACCACGTCCTCCAGACAGATGAGCACAGAGCTGGGCTTCTAGCGAGATACGGCCCAGAGAAACTCTTCCAGGCTGAGAGAAATTTCAACGCTGCACAGGATTTGGATGTGTCCATACTGGAAGGAGACATTGTGGGAGTCATTAAACAACAAGACCCCATGGGCAGCCAGAACCGCTGGCTAATAGACAACGGAGGTTAGTGGAGCATTATCATTTCATTTGCCTACTTTTCAAGTAAATACAGTTGGCTCATACAACTTCTGTTTTTGTTTTGTTTTTTAGTTACAAAGGGATTTGTCTACAGCTCCTTTCTAAAGCCTTACAACCCACGCAGAAGTCAGTCAGACGTCTCCATTGAGAGCCAGTCCTCAAATGAGTCAGGCTACGGCG
Source organism: Danionella cerebrum (assembly GCA_007224835.1). Classification (NCBI taxonomy): domain Eukaryota; kingdom Metazoa; phylum Chordata; class Actinopteri; order Cypriniformes; family Danionidae; genus Danionella; species Danionella cerebrum. The sequence continues at coordinate 161,138 of SRMA01027213.1, read as the reverse complement.
GCTCTTCCCCCATGTTCTCACGGCAGAATAGCAACAGCACTCTGACTTTCAACCAGGAGACATCGGCTGTCAGCTTCTTAAACACAACACCTCTGAACCAGTCACATAGCCACACAAATCAGGAGACCACTCCTAAAAAGAACAGAGATGCTTCTTCCAATCAGAGGGATTCCCTTGAGCCTGCTTTTAGAAACGTATCCAATCATAAAGAGCTCTCCGAAACACCTAGTCGAAACAAGGAACACTCCGAGTCTTTGTACCAAAATCTAACCAACAACAGAGAATCTTCAGATTCCGGTCAAAACACTCCAACCAATCACAGACGTTCATTAGATTTCTCTGAGACGGATTCTTCCTCTTCCAAAAACTCCAGATACGAAGTGCCTTCTAGGCTCCAGGATTCCCGTGGTTCCTACTCCTCACACCAGAAACAAAATGGTGACTACTCAGTCCAGCAGAGACATCCCCAGTTATCTGCTGAGGAGTGCATCGAGCCGGAGCAGGAAATTGATGGACACCAGGTATAAGCAAACTAAAAAAGCACTTACTTTACAAAAAAAAAAAATTTTCATTACATTACAAAATAATTCACGACAAACTTGAAATTGCACAAAAAATACAATTCATCAATTACATTTTGTCTTTTTTTTTTTAACTGCAAAAATTGAGACCGAACTGTTTTTATGCTTTGTAACTAAAATAAACTGTTAAGATAAAAGTTCAAGGTCAAAGCAAACCCTCTCCTAAACCTTAGAAACTGAAAAACACAAGCCATATCACAGGTCTTGTCCTTCAGAGAATTATCCTGATGACACTGATTTGGGATCTCTAAAACGAAACTGAAAGATGATCATGCATTTTCACACATTTTAACTTGAACTACCTTGCAAATGATTTGTTTAAACTCTTGCAATGTTGGTTTAAATCCAAAAATATCAAAACCTTTTTGAGACACATTATAGTTAAAACACAGTTAAGCAAAAGGTGGATTGCATCATTCCTACTTAACTGAAAACATCTGGTGTGTTCGACACAAGCACCAGTACATGCATAGTACTAAATACGTAAATGCTCAAAATATTGGCAAAACAAGAGGTAACATGGCTGAATTAATACTCTGATTTCACTCTGAGTCACATGACTTACCTGCTTTTTGTGGACATAGAGATTTGGGCAGAAGTTGCATTTCCAGACAATTATCTTTCTTACTACAACACACAAAATATATAGAAAATGTTTAAAGCTGTACAGAAGGCTCAATGCCTGTTCATACTTTAAAGCAGGACTTGTAAACATTGTGATACAATTTATATTAGACATGTTAGCTAGCTAGGCTTTACTAGCACAAGGTCAAACACAGTCAAGAGGGTGAATGATCGCCCACTCAAACAGCACAAAGTTATACACCAGATAACATTTAATTCTAATCTCTATGAAAAGTTCTTTCACCCACCACCTCATAGATGTCTAGTGGGCACATTTAACGCAGAGTGCTTGTTTTTGAACAAAATACTGTTGATATAGTATTAAATCAAATGTGGCTTATGTTAAAAGCAGAGATTGTGTTTTTAAAACAGTATGCACATAATATAAAGGTGGAAATATTGTATTAGCAGATGATTTAAGGCTTCTACACAACAATCTGAAGTTTCGTGCGACAACGCGCCTTTATTGTAAACAATGGTTACCAATGGGAGCTCACACATCGGACCGGTGCTGACAAAAAAAAAGTTTTGGATTGCCATATCAGATCCGTTTATCTCAATAGGAACGACTAATAGAAGCTGGCTCTTTGGATGATGTGAGTATTCCATCCTCGGTGGCTCTCATCCCAAAACGACTCCGTACAAGAGATCCTCTCTTTTCTCCACATTTTTATCAAACAGCTCCCTGTGATCAGCTGCTAACATCCATGATTTTTTTCTGTGTTCGTTGCATTCTTCTTTCCTTTTATCCCATGTGGTGCGGAGTGTATCTGTTCTACCACAAACAACATCTTCAGGCAGTGAGCATTATTGAAATATCAATATTTCCTCGACAGAGATTAAAAGCACCCTACTAAGAAGCCATCTCAGTTCTGACCAGTGTGTAGAGGCCTTCAATCTTGACTATACCAAACATGAAACTGCAATCACCAATCCATGTACTAGGATTTTAGTTATTTCTTCTAATTGCTTTTTTATCTCTAGATTATGGAATTAAATAGAATGATGTCCCTGAAGTCTTTAAAAAGTTGATTTGAGCAGTCAGTTGCCCAACCGTTTTTACCACTTGTAGGTGTTGTTATACCCTCTATTTGATTTTCTAGTTATACAAATCAGCTAATTAGGGTAAATTCATGTGATGAGAACTGTTTGTTTGTGTTAACTTTCTCACTAACTCTTTTTTTTTTCTTTCTAACTTTCCCCCACAGATATATTATGCTCTTTATGCCTTCAGCGCACGGTGTGCAAATGAGCTCAGCATTTCAGCCAATCAACGAGTTCGAATCCTTGAATTCCAGGACATGAACGGCAACCAAGAGTGGTGGCTAGGTGAGGCAGGGGGCCAGAGGGGGTATGTCCCATCCAACTACATTCGCAAGTCTGAGTACACATGAGGCACCCCATATCACGCTGGCCAATGTATTCAGGGGAAACACTACAGGAGAACTGAGTCATGTGCCTTAACTTTGCCAGTGACAAAAATCAAAAGTAGTGCACTAAAGGATGTAACCCCTGAGCAACCCCAGAGGACAGCGAATACTGTGTTTGAAGTAACGGGGTGAAAGGTTAGATCTGCAGTTCTCCATGTATGGTGTTGGCGCTTAATGGAGGACTCGAAACATTCATGTGTGGCTGACACTGGAGGAGACTGTTGTGATTGACTAATAGCAATGCTTCTAAGTGAGAGAACGAGGGAATCTTGTGTGGCAGTGACAAATGGTTGCAATTCTTTGAGGATGTGTGGTGTGTTTGCCTCCATTTGACAATCGTGGTTCCATCGAGAGAGTGAATACAAATCTGCTTGGTGTTAGTGAATGCAAACCTTTATTTAAAGTGTTTTATGTGGAATTATGCCGCATTGTTGGCTTCTGTTGTAACCATATTACCACTGGTGACTGTTTCTGGAAAATATGAATGCAATGCAAGACACTTTTTTAAGGTACAGTGTTTGTTTTTTTTACCTTTTTACATTTTCATAGCATTAGTTTTGTCACTTGCACTTGAATGAATGTAGTGGTTAATGCTGACATGTAGTGAGTGACTTCGAGGCACAAACAAGATGAATATTTATCTTTCCTAATTAATATACTGAGAATAAACTTCTGCACTCATGTGTCAATTGCTCTGTTTGTTTCACCTCTTTAAATAAAAGCAGAAATGGAAAATGCATTGAGTGATGGGATCTTTAAATCATTATAGTAAGTAATATTTACTGTGAGAATCAAGTCTGTACAATTTGAGGTTCCGTTTCTCATTTTCTCTTATGGATGCATTCAAAAAGTCTTTACATAAGTATAGTACGCATTATGTACTGTGAGAATCCAGAGTTTAAGAATATTTTACATTAGCAATTTTGACTTTTTCCATCCTGAACTTGTTTTTTTTTTTTTTTTCTAGGAAAAACTTGTGTAGTTGTGTACACTTTGAGGATTCATTTCTCATTTTCATCTGTATCTTACACTGTCAGAATCCATAATGTACAAATATTTTACAGTAACATTTCAGAGTTATCCTGAACAAGCATATTTGGAGAAAAAAAAACTGAAATTGTGTGTTTTAGGGCACGTTTCAGGGGGCACCATAGAACATTTCCGCTAAGGGCAACCATTTAACCAACAGCCCTGGTTATATCTTACATTTTGGAACCGTGGAATGATTGTGTTGTGGATTTTTTTTCTAAAGCTTCAGGAGCTTTGTTTTGCACCATCACCGAAAAAATTCCTAGTCCTTGAAACTTGTTTCACTGACCATTCTGATTCTGATTGCAAAAAAGTAGACAAAGAGACCGGCTCTCTCAGGTTTCAGGATTTCAGTGGTTTATTCCATCTTTTATAGTCAGATCTTAAGGTTGGCTTGACTCATATTTGGTCAACTCAGAAGGAAAATGGTCTCATTAGTGGCCTTTTTCCAGAAAGTCAGCCCCAGATCTCATCACAAATATGTGAAACCACTGGAGGCTCATTCACACAGCCACTGGACCTCATACAAGCCTGAACGGCCTTCAGGAAAGATTCTCTTTATATTTGTAGATTATATTAGATGTCACTGTGTTTGAAATGTTATTCTATATTTTATCCTTATTTTTCTCTACTGATGAATTCTGCTTATCAAACTTCATAAAAAACTGCACCAAAGAGATTCAAAGTTGTCCAAAAGTAGCCGTTTTCAGGTCTCGATAGTAAATTCACTAGTTCATCGGGTTTCCATGTTTGTGGAGCATGGAATAGTTACCAGGTGGGCTGTCCGAGAAGGGACTCTTCTTGAGCCAGGAAGTGTCCAGACACCCCATACCCCCAGAGAGTGGAGAAGGGGTGGAGGTCGAGTGCTTTTTGAAGTCATTGACTTCAAGGATAGAGTGCTAAGGGCAGGGTGGTCAATTATTGACTCATCTCCTGAATATCATTAACCAAACGGCAATTGTTAGGGGTCTGCCCAAATGGATTTCACTTTAAATGAAAGCAAATGCTTGGACAAACATTTTTAATAGATGAGAGAATAAAAAAGAACATTTTCCTAGATTTCAAAACAAGTTTGAGGTTGCAATTTATATTCATTTATATGCAATTTATATATATATATATATTTGACCCACTTTACGAAACAGAGAAAATCAATGCTTTTAGATACTGATTTCTGGAGGTTACTCAAATAAAAGGTCTATAGTCCATCCATCCAGCTACTGCTGTTATTTACCACGCACTCATATTAATATGCCACACTGAATTTATTGGAGTGTGGTGCATCTCTTACTCCTGGAGTTATGGTGACAGTTATTCTACTTCTTCTGGGCATAGCTGGCTTTGCTCCTGCACTTCATGCAGCACCAGTATGTGAGAATTAAACATCATCTGAAATGTCAACATTATTATTTTCTGCTGTGTGAATCTAAATGTGCTGCTTGTTTCAGGGCCTTGTGGATGACAGTGTTCTTGATGGTAGTAGTTCTCTGTCATGTTAATGTCTAAACGTTTCATTTTTAACTGTTGATACCTAAGGTAGCAAATCACTTGAATACCTCGTTTTGGTAAGCACCAATATTGTTTGGTTGTGTATGTTTTTTTGCCATTATTTTTGCTCTTTTCACCCAACCGACAGAAATGTACGAATATGTCGAAAATGACACAAGAGAAGTTGAAATTTCACCGGCAGAAATTGATGAGGCTACTGATTGGCTTTCTTCTTTTTTGGATGAACCAGGTATGAACATAAACGTACATATTTCATCAAATGAGCTTAGTCTGATGGTTGCAAACAAATGTCGGTTTTGTGAATCCTGTAGATGTATGTGATCTAAATCCTTGCCTGAACAATGGATCATGCAAGGTCAAAGCAAATGGAGGCTTCAGGTGCATCTGCCCGGAACCATACATTGGCAAAAGGTGTCAGGATGGTGAGGTTTTAATAGTTTAGCCATTGTGAATAACCAATTTAATTCAAATGAAAATGTAATACTAAAAATGCATACAACTGTTGGTATTCTGTTCTAATTGTGTGTTCCTCGTACACAATGTAAACAGATAGCGAAACAACAAGAAAGGAAACTCTCATTTGTCTTCTTTTATTTCTTTGTCTTTTATATAAAACTGAAACACACATAAAGAAGACGAAATTATGACGAATGCTCCGCCAGCACCACAGACACGTGCAACACGCGCAACTCAATATAGTTCCCAACTACATCTTATCGATGTCACAGCCACAACAAAAAATAATCACAGGCAAAGCCTCTCCAAAGTACGATTGAAATGAAAGAAAAAAAACATTAAAACAACTGCTTCCAAGCACTTAAGGAAATAAACTAAAAACGAAACCTAACTCTCACTGTAACACGTGATCTTTTACAACCAATAAGAACTGAGTATGAATACATTATATTTCTGCTGCCGTTGGAGTATTACACCAGCTGATGTCGCCAAAACATAGAAAGTAACACATGACAAACAGTTGGCTTAAATGAAAAGACTGCGTTTTGGTGTTGATATTGTCAACGTGAGATGAAATATTTCATTTGAAAATGTACTAAATTAGACCAGTCACTAGATTTTTATTAAAGAAGCAACATCCCAATGAAACCAACCTCTCTGTTTAACATAAACATTCAAGGTCAGCTAAACCTTGAAAAACTACTTATCAGTAGCATCTTATTTAACCTTCTACACACAGAGACTGTAATTAAATTACTGCAAAAAGAACGTCACGTTAATCAAGTACCAAACGTACTGTTTGCTTTTATAGCTTTATAGTTTTTATTTTATTGCAATTGCTCAAACAAACCGTGTCTTGTTCTTCGATCCCTTGTTTTTCCAGAGAAGAACGTGTGTAAGAAAGTGAACTGTGGTAATGGTGATTGTGTCAGAATTCAGAAGGCTCCTTTTTATGAATGCAAGTGTCGTCCTCCTTTTCGTGGTCCAAAGTGCAAAAAAGGTGAGTGCTCTTAAACCTATATTATATATATATTATATTATAGCTTCGTCAATAAAAAAAAAATGCTTATTGGGAACATTTATCTCACTTGAGAAAAATCTGATTTAACTCCTTTAGACTTGAATAAATGCATAAATATCAGAAAAGCCTGGAAGTAAAATGTATAAAGTACAAACAATAATAATTATTATTATTACTATAAAAATGTCTTAATCTTTAGGGTAAAATATAACATGACAAACCTTTGGTTTAAACCTTTTATGTGGAGTCAGTATGCAAATAAATAGTTTTTGCTCTTGTTTAGATTTTACATTTTTAATGTTCATTAAGTGTGAATCATTGTATTCAGTGATGATTTTCACATTTCAATGTCAGAACATTTTATATTTTAAATATATACTTTATTTATATTTTTTTTTCAAACGCCATCTTTATTTAAAACTTTCAACTTTCTGTCACAGATTGTGCTACCGTGCTATGGAGGGTTTTTAAGGGGAGGGGCTATGAGAATCTTTTGCATATCTTAGACAGACAGGCCTTTATAAAAAACAGTTATCTGCCCTTTTATCCAATGCCAAAATGAAACTTTGATGCTAAAAAGTCATTGTTGTCAATGCATTAAGTGCTGCTTTGCTGCAAACTGGATGATGATGATGATGATGATGATGATGATGATGATGATGATGATGATGATGAAATAAACAGAACATTTAAACTGAATAAAGGTTTCAAATCCAAGTTACATTTTCTCAGAATTTGACTCAAGTTCAGTACGTAGGATGCCGGTTCAAGCTCAACCAGGGCTAGATTTTCTTCCTCCAACGACAAAACACACTTGTTTTTAGAAAGTATGATTAGAACAATTTTCTGAATATTTTAATTCTCTTTGAAGAAAGATTTGGTTCCGATCCTAAACATTTCTATATTTGTGATTCAATTTTAGCCTTCGCTTGTAATCCTAGCCCATGCCTGAATGGGGGAACTTGTGTTAAAGGATATACAAGAGCATCTTTTACCTGCAGTTGTCCTGATGAATACAGTGGAAGGTTCTGTCAAGTTGGTAAAATACTACAAATCAACTGACATAACTCAGTTCATAGTATATCGAGATTTTACATCTTACTCTGTTTATTTATTAAGGTCCAGGTGATTGCTATGAAGGGAATGGTGAATCATACAGAGGTTTTGCCATGGAGACTATTGAAAAAACACAATGTTTGCCTTGGAACTATCATCTTATTCCATTCAAGGAGTTTGAAGGGAATGAGAGCATTGGAGAACATAATTTCTGCAGGTAAGATCTTGTTAAATGGGTTTAAGTTGGTTCAAAGAACTGCATTGTCTTCTTGCAAAATGTTTTTTAATAAAGTACATTTTTGTGGTAAAACATATTTAAACAAATTACTTGTTTAAAATAATGTATTTAAAAAATATGAAGAGATGTTTTAAGCCATAAAATAACTTTAATTCTTTATATAAAGAAGGGGAAAAGACTTAATCGGTGTTCTACCATATTTTTCATTGGTTGGACAACGTACATTGTTCAGCATAAATGAGTATACCCCACAACATCTGTCAGAAAACCTTAAGTTTACTTCCAGAATCCCCATTTATACTATAGATACTATACTACAAAATACTCCACAAATGTGAGCCATTGATTGCAAACAAGATTTGATCATTTGCACACACACAAAAAGAGAAAAGCCACACTTAAAACTACCAAGTTCAAATGAACAGCCATTCAACCACTGGGGAGTCTTTTGATTTATTTAAGAGGTGTCCAGCAGAGAGTGGTTAGAAAAAGGCATTACTTTATGAAGAAAAGCCCTTCTCCAATTCATGCTGTCAGCAATGGTTCCCCAAGGAAGTTAATTGTAACAAAATCTGAGAATGATTACCACCCAATACAAGTTTATGGGAAAACGCTGAACTTTAAAAATGATTTCCTCAGAAAGTACGGTATTTAGACTAACGGTTGCAATGATATTCGAAGGTCATCACTACAGTGAACAAACTTCACGGTTTTTTTCTTGGCTCAAGTTTATTTTTGTGTGGTTCAAGTGATGGATCAAGTAAAAAAAAAAAAAAACTAGATGGGACCATGTGATTGACAGCTATGATTGACAGAACAGAGCTGACTTACGTCATCACGTTGTGAGAATGATTACAGACTGCAGCCGTGTCCCAATCCAGAAGTGTGCATTCTCCCGAGGGCACATTTTTGAAGTCCACTACGTCACAACGGTGCGCCACGTGGTCATTTCTGCAAAACTCGAAGGGTCCCTGCAAAACTCGAAGGGTCCTTAAAATGCACCCTTGAAATGCTTCCTACTTTCCCCTGAATTCGGAGGATGCATCGCGACCACGATACGTGGGGGCTGTACCATGAAGCCGGATTAGCTGGCTAGCCAGTTAAGTTTAGGATTAGGTTGCACCAATGCTGGGTTTTAGGTACCATGAAAGAAACTCGGCTTCAGTTGGTGTTCATTGCCATGGTAACTTGCGCTGCACGGCTAACCTGCTCCGGGGCAGGTTAAGTTCTGGATTCGAGATCTCAAAACGAAATTTGACCAATCAGTAGAGAACATTTAAGTGACGCAACTAATTTCTAGTGTCTGTTGCAATGGCTTGTCCTTTTCTGAGAAATCCCGTGGACATTTCCGCGCAAATTGTTCGAAGAGCGCTTCGCAGAGAAAGAGTTTTTAGGGACAGACAAGATCCCATTGCCTTCCCTGATAGTTACTTGTATGAAAGATACAGATTTACTTGAACAGAAAGATGCAAGCATTTTAAATTATTTTAACTGGTAACAGTAGTTCAGCAGTGAAAGCATATTGAAATCCAGTAATTGAAAAGTAGTTAGTAACACTACAACTTTAGTGATCATTCTTCATTTGTCCGGTCGAATGCTTTTAACAATTACACTGTTATTGTAAAGTGTTAGCATAATTTTTACAGGCGTGCAAATACATAAACTAACGTTACATATACATAATTAGACCTTGATGTATAAAATAAGTATTTAATTTACGCATTAACGCTATCCGCAATCTTTCTCCAACAGTCTTCTCTCGCTTTGGCAGCAGACACTGTATTACTGGGCGCTTGTAAAACGTGCTTAAATTCATTGTATTTCTGCATTATAATAGTTTGCTCCTCCGCGGAGAAATATAAGGACCTCCCTCTCTCCATGTCGAACGCAATTGGTTGTTCGGTGGCACGTCACTCTTTTACGTGCACGCGCGCCTCAAGTAATCATGCTTAAGGATCAAAGTCTGGGTTAACAAAGAAAGTTGATGAGCTTCATCATGGTACCATTAATGCCTCATTGCATCGGTTTGGATTTGTCAACCCAAAACTAATCCTGTAACTCTGAGTTTGTTCATCTACGTTCATGGTACAGGCCCGTGGTCTCAGATATCCCACAATGCTTTGCTTTTTTCTCATTAGTATCAACACAAAACACTTGAATTTTTATTTACATGTAAGTAACACGTTTTTTTATATTATAATAAAGGACAGCATATTCAAACTTTAAATGCTGGTAGTGATACGCGACTTGTAAAACATATTTTTATTTTGAACATTCATTGTAAACATTCACAGACGCAGACAACTAAATGTTAATTAAGTTTTGGTGGATGCCATTATGTTTTAATAAGCAGACAAGAAATTATAAAACTGAAAAATGATTAAAACAGAATGAAGCTTGACCGTCTTAACGGTTAAAATTACACACAACATAAAATAGAAAGAAATCCCAGAGGGTAATATGACCAATGTTACCGAAACAAAAATACAGAGCATGTTTTAGTACAATATATTCAAAATAAAAAAGACAAAAAAATAAATAAAGAAATAGAACAATAAAAAATAAACCCTAAAACACCAGAAAATAAATTAAGCAACGAAGAACTTACAGTGAACGTAAACATTTATCAGAGACAAAACATAAATAAAAAAAGAATCACTTAAAGAAAAATATTAATGATACAAGAAGGTTACATTAATTCGATTCGGGATCCAAACTACTGATCCAGCTGGTGGCGCTAATGCACCATAAAGCAACCTGCCAAAAATAACAGAAGAAGAGGCTAAACCGTCCCGTTTACTAAGGGTTTTTGCAGTCTTGAGGATCCTACCAAGCCGCAGCCTTGGAGGCTGGATAGGAAGCACCCTCCGGAGGCTTTTAGAACCTGGATTGGGACACAGCTCACGGTATGAACTAGATCAGGGGTCACCAACCTTTTTGAAACCGAGAGCTACTTCACGGGTACTGATTAATGCAGAGGGCTACCACTTTGAGACCCTCTTATGAATTTATTAATTATTAAGGATAATCATCTCAGCAAAGACACTGATAATGTGAATTATTTCTCACAGTGAATATCAACAATGAATTACTAGGTAGTAAACAGATAAATATTTATATGCAACACTTTATATTTAATTTATATACCCAAGTGTTTATAAAATTGAAAAAATATATATATAAATGTTCAAAACACTTCAAAATGATCGCTTCTAAACATTCCAAGAAAATCACAATGTCCAATGTACAAATAACAAATCATATAAATACAAAAAGTGAGCTAAAATTAAATTTTTTTGCATAGTTAATCTTTTAACTATTAAACTATTTTCACTTTTTTCAAACTCATTTAACTAAAAATGAACTGGACACCAAGTCTGGAATCTGTTTCTTTCAGTTTACAGGTTTACCAGTATGTTGTACTCTAAGTGAGACTTGCAGATAGGCATCTCTCGCAACTTGCGGCTATTTCTGCAGTGCGCTGCTCTGTGGATAGTTGGTAGCTTGTGTGGAATGTCGTGAAATGTCTTTCCACATTGTGCCGGAATGAAACAAATGAGACGTTGCGCAATGAGACATGCTCCAGATAGTTAAATAAAAACCTTGCATTCGTCGCGATAATGAAATAATATTTTTAGGGGTCAGTCATCTCATTTTCGCTGCTTGTTGGTGTAGCATCATACTGGGCTTTCAACTCTACCAGGTCGCAGAGTATATATATATATATATATATATATATATATATATATATATATATATATATATATATATAATACATTTTTGTAATTTATATATTGTCACAAAAAGCTTACGTGCAAGTGTCATTTAAACAAGAATAGCAGTCATTAGATTCAGCTCACTGAAAAGTGGCTCTATTTGAGCTATTTTTTAGAACAGGTAGCGGGCGACTCATGTGGTCCTCACAGCAACCTGTGTGGGCACCGTGTTGGTGGCCCCTGATCTAGACCAACATATTATTAAAAATAAAACAATGTTGGCTGGTTCCTCCATGTAACCCACTTTAACACAAGTTTAATAAACAATTTAATCATCGATTAAATAATGTCTTGTTTTAACGCCAAATAACAAAAATAAATAATTGTAAAAGTTGAGGCTGCCCCTACCGGGATGCTGACCATCTTGAAAAACATCTCATGACTTCAGTGTCTTACATGTTCCGCCAAATACACTTAGCAGCTAAGTGTTCTTGAATCTTTAATTAGGTATCAAGGTTTTTTAACTTTCTAGTTGCTTTTTAAATCCTGAATGTTTTGAGTCCCAAGAAATGACTTGATCACCTGCTGCTGCTAGCGCTGTCTTTCCATCTGTTTGACTCTTGCGCGTTTGTTCCCGAATATCACGAGAGAAAGTGGTACTTTGTGAATACTCCATCACTTTTGGAGGATGGAAATCTTTCATGACCAGCCTTAAAGTAACAATTTGACTAGTGTGACTTTGTCAATGGTGTGAGTAAAACCATTTTTTAAAAGAAACAGATGTAGTAGTTTTTGTTGTAGGGTGTACTCATTTTTGCTTCCAAGTTAGATTATTAACCTTACATTCAAGTTAAAAGCCAGTTGAATAAAACTTTTGAAACGTTGGTCATCAAGCTACTGATTAAATTCACACTTTTTAAGATGGGTGTACATTGTATAGTCTTCATTCGAAATGGAGTAGTTGTGTATTCATCAGTGTATATATGACAATCAGAACAGTACACTTTCATTTTCAAGTAGCAAACGAGAAGTACCCAGTTATAATTAAAACACTCCAACTGATGGGTCCTACTTGAAAAGGAATTGAATCAGAGAACCTCAAGAGTTGATTGTTGTGCTGCATTCGATGCTGAAGTGCACTGTATTTGATTATAGGGAAACCAGACACGTTGTGATATAACGTGTTTGAATAGTACGTTTGTCCTCTAAGAAACCCAGATGGAGACCGGGAACCTTGGTGCTTTGTGAAAGAGAAGGGGAAGCTTCAGTGGAACTACTGTGATGTCAAACCATGCTCTAGACCAGGCACTGACCTACCACTCTTTATAAGCAAATCCAGAATATGCCATACTCTTCACTAACTACTACCGTGATTTGCAGAACCGGTAAAACTTAACACAGTCTCAACAAAACTAGAATTTTCAAACTGTGGAAAGCCCATCTATCCTTTGATAACACCAAGGATATTTGGTGGGAGGAAGTCTCTACCCGCATTCCATCCGTGGCAGGCTTCGTTTCAGTCCCGCCCCAAAGGTTCAAATCTGAATTTCACCCACAGCTGTGGAGGAACGCTCATTGACTCGTGCTGGATTCTCACTGCAGCACATTGCATGTAAGCCTGGTTTTCTGGATTGACCTTAGGTCACTTAAGCCTTAAACAAACTGGTTTTATTTGCATTACAGTGATGAGGATGAGGTTAGGGTGGAGTTGGGTGGAGTAAACCTAGAAAAGGATGATCCTGGAAAACAGTTTCTGGAGGTGGAGAAAGTTATTGTTCATGAGAACTTTACAGAGACGCCTGATGCGCTATACAATGATATAGGTGAGAAAATACGTGAAGTATTTGTTCTCTATAAATGCTTTCTCTATGCAGTTTCATTGGTGGGAGAAAGATCTTATTGTATAAGATAATAACCCCATGGTTTTGTATCTCCTTTAATCCAGCCTTGCTGAAACTGAGGGACGGTGTAAATGGGCGATGCGCAAATGAGACCCAATCTGTCAGGGCAGTTTGTCTTCCCAACGAGACTTTCCCCGATGAGTCACATTGCACCATTTCAGGCTATGGAGCCACCCAGAAAGGTCAGAATCTACTCTCCACTGAAACCATTCCATAAATTAAGATGCTTGTTCTGTTTCTAGAAAGTGGAGTTTCTTCTCAGTTGCTGGAAGCTAAAGTTCTCCTGATTCCTCAGAGACGCTGCATGTCTCAAAATGTGTATGGGAACATAATGGATGATTCCATGTTGTGCGCTGGGTATATGCAGGGGAAAATTGACTCTTGTCAGGTATTTTAATATTTCATAGAAAAAATATCTATCCAATAACTACTGCTTCCTCGCTGAAAATGTCCTGACACTTGCAGGGTGATTCCGGTGGACCCCTGGTTTGTGAGAAAGACCAAACTCATTACATATATGGGGTGGTGAGTTGGGGTGACAGGTGTGGTGTGAAGAAAAAGCCAGGAGTCTATACACGTGTTACCAAGTTTATAGACTGGATCAATGAAAAGATGTATTCCACTTAGATAATATCCAATATATATATATATATATATATATATATATATATATATATATATATATATATATATAGACATAATAAAATGAAAATTTGACTTGACACACAAGTTTATTGTGTACCATTATTCCTTTTGATTAAAAATACTTTAATTTACTTACATTTGTGAACATCTTACCCCTTTGTTTTGAAGTGAGGTTTAAGCCTTGCCTATGATTGGAGAGCTACACATTTGGGACACCCCTTTGACTCTTGTGAAATTCCAAAATGGAGGACAGCTATGGATGTTATGAGCATGTTCTGGATCTCAACTATGAAAGATGCTATGTTAAGATGTTTATCAGTTAAATTTAAACTTTCTGCCACTCTGGCATGTTTGTTGTCCCACCTCTATTCAGCATTTGCCCAATTACAATTATGTAGTGGCCCATTAAATAATTAAAATGTCATTAAATCATTTTAATTTAATGAAATAAATGTGTTAAGGTTTCTGCAGGTTTTGCTGTCATTTAATGCTTTTTAAAATGTCACCAGTTTTTGTTGAAGACTTAATATTTCTAAGTCTTTTTATTAATTTTTTAATTCATCCTCAGTCTACTTACAAATACATTACATAAACCAGATTATTAATCATTTTAAAGATCAGTATTTTTAAAAAAAATTGTGTGGCATATTCCAATCGTAGCTAATTGTGCCTTATAGGCTACATGGAATTAATAAAATTTTCTGTTTTTCAACAGTTCCTATACAGATCACAGCACCGTTGGTAGTCAAACACTGGTCATTGACCAATGAGATTGAATGTGAGCACAGCTGAATGGACACCAAAAATAAAGTTTCAACGAAGTCGAGTTTCTTAAAACGTAACCATCCTGCGTGATTTGGTTTAATTGTAAAATAAATTACAAGAGTCTAAATACACCATCTGCAAGATCTTTATTTCCAGTTATGAAACACCATGAAACACTGAAAACAAACAAAAATTAAGTTCTCATGCTCACTGTTGTGAACATACCTTCAATGCAGCACAGAGAGTTATCGAACTAGAAGCTTAGATCACTGCCTTCAAATTAAAATTCACAAAAGGACTTACACAATAACCATAATGTAGCCGAAATGTTTAAACAATTCACGGCGTTACACAGGAGCGATCAGGAGAATACTGGAAACAGCCAAGCACTCTGCACCGCAACACTCCACCTTAACAGCTAACCAGCACAATTCAACTGCTACACAACTGCGCCTAGTGCATAGAAAATACACAAGAAAGATTATTAGTCATGAGCTTGCGATATTCCCCATGTAACCAAAACATCTGTTGGTTAATATGATGCCATGGTCTTCTTACATGCTTTACGTGAACAATTTATCTATACCCAGCCCTTACCTTGGAAAACAAGCACAGCACTCAAAACTGCCCATCATTGAACGTTTATTAAGAAAGAAAAACAGTGTATTAAAAGAGGACTTACTTTAGAGTCTCAGTTTCAATACCGGAAAAATAAAAACTACCAAAATGAATTCATCTAGCAGCCCCATTCAGGCATAAAGATCATTTAATATCACATCAAATACAAGTGTATCATACAAAACATACGTGGGCAACAGGGAAAAAAAATAATAATCATTTAAAAGATGACCAAATTACAATAACCTTTCGGTCTGATTAATGGACAATTTGAGTATCCTCAACATCTGTTCGATGCAATCCTCGAAGATCGAGTCAGCTGGCATCATCTAGAAGAAAACAAAAGTATAAAATTAGATTCCGGACATAGTTAAACAAAAGGTTAGGCATTGGATTATTAGACAACACTCAACGTTAGGACTATTTATGCAGAACAATCAAGCCATAGATCACAAAAAAATAAAAAAAGTCAACAAATCCAGCCAAATTGATCTATGTACCCGATATTTGTCCGGCATAAAACCTCATGTTTACTCTGCAAGAAACCTTGGGGAGGGAAAAAGCCAACAAACCTGGGGGTGCCATTTCAGTGTCACATTGCTGCTTTAAGTGTCAGAAAGCTGTGGTGTAATCAACTCCCTTTCAAAAAGTCAAAAATAGCAAAAGAAAAAAATAATAATAATCATTTAAATGACACCCAGCAGCTTGACACTTAAAGTAGCTTTGGGAAAGCACCCCATCGTCATCCTGCTTCTGCCTATTCCATGATAGACATGAGTTTGTGACAAGGATGATGAAAAGGTCTCAGTCCATTGTCCTGCAGACGTACCTCAACACCACCTCAACACTCAATGAGACCCGACCTGCTCCATAGCAACCGCCAATCAGCAGCAGGCAGCCACTGGTCGGATCACACACTAACTGCTCTCAAACTGCCCCAAACTCCTCATTTGCAAACAGGAATCAGCAGCTTGGAGGAAAGAATTCCACATTTAGATCAAAAATCAATGGATTTCGGCTGGTACACGTTTCAAAACAAACAAATACTTACGGCACTGTACCCACGTCAGCTCCGAATCAATTTCCTTTTGAGGTTTCGGGTGTTTACAAAACCTCATGCTAATTTGAGGACACCAGACAGATGCTTTGAAAAACGGCTGTTGCCTTAAAGAGCCCTTATCATAGATTTTTCGGAAGGGTTTCCCCAGTTCATAGGTGGCTTTCACACAGACTTGAGTTCAATTCATTCGAACAAGAGTAAAATTTCCCTTCTACTTCAGTTTGTTTGGGCAGAAGAGAAAGCAACAACTATAAACTGGACCAAAAGCGGGCTAAAAAAAGTGGTCTGAGACCCAAGAGATGGTCTTTGTACAAATCCAAACAAACTCTAGTGGTTTTTTTTTTCGGTGAGAACATGAATAAAATAAACGAAAAAGACAAAAGCAAGCTTTATGAACAAAAACAGCCACCGTACTCATTGGTACGTGGATTATGCGTGTGTTTAGAAAGCTGCATTCATCATGTCTGCTCACGGTCAAACTTGGAGTAGTCTGCAATCTGAGCACCACTTGCAACATGCATCATAACCGTTTAACACAAATGATATCAGTAAAGAGCCATGGGTCACATCAAGCAGCACAGTCTGTCCATTTACAGAGTTTTATCCGATGTTTCAGTTCTCTATTGTTTAATTCCATGTGCTCATTCATTCCAACCAATCGAAACGGCATTGAGGAAACACGTACGATGACGTATGTGACCAATGAGAGGCCCATATGATGTTACAGGGCTGTATTTTCACTAAGTGCTTATCTGAGAGGCATAAATGAGGATTAAATCGGCAGACGATTGCAACGACGCATCAGTTGGTTCTCTTTGTCAAAACCAAATTAATCTAGAGATTTTGCAAGCACCCTTACAGTTATAAATTCAGCCCTTAGTTTCAAGAGGTAGGTAGGCATAGAAGGGGGATGAAACTCAGCCCAAGCTTTATTAGAAATTTCACCACCCACACAAACCTGGGAAACGCTTATCTGCATGAATGCAATGAGATGGATTCACTAAAGAGAAGGTAGGATCAAATCCTAGTGCATTTGGACCTCTTGCTCCCAATCAAAACCAGCAATTACAAATATAACAGTTGCTGTAGTGTTGTCTGTAGTATGCAAGATGGGCATGTAATGTTTCATATCATTATTATAGATTACGTCAAAGAAGGTTTTTGTACAAAATGCAAAACCCAATTTTACATGCCAGTGTTTTGTTTGTTTTTTTTTTTTTTACTTTGTGGTTCAACCTGTTAAGGACTCCCACAAAAAAATAATAAACCTTTCTAAATCATAATAGGGGCTCTTTAAGCTTACATCTAAATGGACACCTCCATTCAGATCATCTATACATTTAATATATGGGCAGCTATTTAGAAATTCATGACAGAGGAAAGCAAAACTGCAAATAGAACTCCTTGACCTTTCCATTTTAAATAATAGATTAGGGCGTGCATGAAACTCCTGCTCAAATAATATCGGAATTAAAAAAAAAAAAACCTGTGTTCTTGGGTAACTAATCCCGCTAGTTACACAGTGTGATCCAAAAAGTAAACTCACCTAAATCTCACGACTCGGCAGCAGGGCCAGTTTCGACTGGAGATTTAGGTGGACTTCTTGATCTGGATCTTGATCCCTTGTTGGATTTTGGAGTGTGGCTCCGGGAGCGGGACTTGGACTTGGACTTAGACTTGGATCTGGACCGGGACCTTGAAGGTGATTTGGACTTGCTTCTACGGGGTGTCTTGGAGCGGGAACGGGAGCGGGATCGAGAGTAGGAGCGAGATCTAGATCTGCTGTAGCGGGATCTGCTTCGGGAACGGGATCGACTCCTGCTTCTGGATCTGCTGTGCCTCCTGCGCCGCGGACTGCGACTGGAATAATAAATAATCAAATGAATAAATCAATTTTAAAAGAGAGTAACAGTTAATCACACCTTCCAGTACGAAGTCCACTCTGATTAGTTCTTTGTTTCGCCGTCCATTGATTTGATTTACATTCTGTGAAACTATATAGCTCATTTCTTCTGGGAATTTTCTTAACTTTTCTTAACTACTAAAGTAGCAAAACCATTATGAATGACTATGATGTACAGATATTTTTTGTACTAAATATTCAGTAGATGCGGCTTCACACAATGTTACTTGTGTTTTCTCTGCATGACAAATTGTCTATTCGCAAATCTACGTTAACAAAATGTAACACTTCCATTAGCATTTATAAACACGAATTAGAACTGTACTCCTATACAATGCCCAAATTCCAGTGATAAGACGATGCTAAAAGCCCTAGAATCTGGTGAATGTCTGACAAAATAATAGGTAACCTTAACATCTCATTAAAATCATGTAATGGTATAAAAAAATCGTTATGTCAAAACGTAAACGAAACAATGACGAACAAAGTTAAATGAACAACGTTTGTGAGCCATTCGGCAAATACAGCGACACATTGAAAAGATCCGATTCCAAAGAATCGTTAGTTCAAATTAATCATTTTAGAAAATGCACCGTGCAAGGGCTACTTTTGATTACAACCTCGTTTGGTGTTATTCATATATTTCACTAAAAATGAAGGTTATGGAAACAATGGGTTGGCTTGACAAGTTACAGAACAATGGCTTAACGTTGGAGACTGGCACGTTTTTGCAAACACGAGGCCTAGAGGCCTGACTTTCGAATCTTAGTTGTGGTGAAAAATTATTAGTACACTTTACTACAAACAGTGTCGATGAAGCGGTCATACCTCCTGCTTCTACGCCCGTGTCCTCCGTACCTTCTCGGTGGGGCTCCACGGCGGCTGTAGTGAGCGTCTGGGGGACGGCCGTAGCGCGCCATTTGCACACGCAGTTCGCGCCCGTCTAGTAGCGCGCCATCCATGGCGTCCATTGCGTCCTCTGCATCCCGCTTATCATGGAAACGAACGAATGCGAACCCGCGGCTCTCCTTCGTGTACCGATCCCTGGGGATATAGACGTCTCCAACCCTACCGTATTTCTCGAAAACCCGCCTCAGCGTTTCGGGAGACGTGCGGTACGTCAGATTGTCGACTTTTAAAGATGTCATGCCCTCGACATCGGGCGGAGGTCTCCCGTAGCTCATCTTACACAACTTACTCTATCGTTTGAGGTAATGAAAAATTAAACGATCAACGGCAAGTTTTACTTAGCAAAAACGAATAAATGCGGGAGAGACCAGAGGAACACGCCGAGCGGGTAACACTCTAAAATGGCGGTGACCGGATATCCGCGAATCTGTGTGCTTATATGTGTTTTGTAACGTGGCCGAACACTGCCTCATCTGGCGTATAACGGTACTACAAGCTGAAAAAGCTACTCCACTCTTCAGCTGCGTCATAACGGTATATGCCAAATATATAGCTTTTACAAACTTCAATGTACGGATTCAGATGGGTCCTTTCCCCCTTGAATTCGCTAACAGACATTTTTTTCCCTAACAGACTCAACACCACATAGCGAGCAAATACATTTTAATTTGTATTTAAATGTAAGTTAGAGTTTTTTGTTAAGGGGCAATAGTTCAAGGGATTCTTTAAATGCTAATAGTAATTATGGAATTGTGAATAGGAATGGGAATTGCAGGCACAATATTCTTGATGACATGTCGAATTGTACTTTTAACTAGTAATTAAACGAGTTTTAATTGCATAAATTTGCAATTTCTCAACTAAGTTATATTAAATAAAGTTTATTCTGAGATTCACTAAGCCAACAGTGGTGAAGTTATCATTTGAAAGTCAAGGCCATTGCTATGTGTTATTTGTTGTGTGGTTGCTATGCGCTAATTGAAACGCTACTTTGGTTATTTTTGTAAGTGATTCTGCATCAGATAGTCGATTTGGCATCTTCATCAAAACGATCCACGCTTTTGGGTAATGTTGACTTACTTTCGCTCTCAATGGGCCCTTACTTGAGACTCTCAAGTGAAAGTCTTTCAAGTGAAGTAATAGTGGAAGTACTGACACTCTCAATGGGCCCACCAAGACGCCTAGCATCAAGGTTCTGTGCCGAGGCAGGGGGTAATGAAAAAAGATGAGACTGGAACCAAGAAGAAGAGGAAGAGGGAAAGAAGTAAAAGAGGCAGGTGAAAGAAATTTTTATTAAAAAATTTTACAAAATTTTTTAGTTTCAATGAAGACGCTAGAGAACCTTCTTTCCTCATCAACGCAGAACCTGCACCAACTTTTGCAAGACGAAGGACTCTGCTCCTTGGACTCGGAGCTTCCAGCCATCAGTGCTAAAGTTGATCACCACTCAACCTCCAGTACCAAACTCCTGCACCAGAAAAGAGTTCAGCAGCCCAGACTCTGCACCTCTCCAGGCTCTTCAGTGTTTCACTCCACCTGGAGAACGTTTACTTCCTTTGCAGCTGGTTGATATTGAGGATGACTTTTCAGCTGTGCTGTAGTCATCGCTACCCTCAACAGCTTCGTTGCTGAGAACTGTTGACACATTCCTTGTTATCAAGGAATGTTACACTTCTGTACCAGTTTTAACACTGAATAAAACCTTGTACAAAGCTCATTCACTGGGATCTGCTCCCTGCCTTTAGCCAATAGTGAGACTTGGAGTTGGGCACCAGCTGAAATCTTTGAACCACCAAACTGTCCATCTATCCAACTGTTTTGTGAAAGAAAATGAGAATTGTGCATCTGATGTCCCATTTATAGAACTAAAGCTAAATTACAAGCTAGTATTGGCTAAACTTAATTGTAATATTTTATTATTAGTTAAAAATTTTTTTGTTAAATTCCAAAAGTTTACACTGATCAGTTAAATAGAAGATAACAACATGAAACAAACAGACAAAAAAATAAATTTTTGAACAGATTTGCCCTGTTCAACATCAGAAAGATCAGACATCTCCTCACAGAACATTCAACCCATCTTCTGGTCCAAGCAATGGTCATATCAAGACTCGACTACTGCAATGCTCTTCTCGCTGGACTTTCTGCATGTGCGGTCAGCAGGGACGTCACTAGGGTTGACAGATAGGGGGGGGCTTAGCCCCTGGAGGGCTTCTCGTACATTGCATGCGGTGAAAATAGAATAGAATAGAATTTACTTTATTAATCCCTTTGTGAGAACTTTTTGGGAACTAGTACTAATGACACTAAATTTCACCCGCAGTAATTGGGAATAGATACTAATATTCTGTGTACTTCAGAGATTTGACAGGATATTAGACAGCTAATAAAAGATTTTTCACGATGTTAGCATTTTAGACGACGTTCGCTTTAGCTTGCAACATTAAGGTTGAAATAGACTAGGCTACAATATCGTCCTTCCTTCTCATACCACAGGTAAATGTTCAGATTAAGCAACAATCGCTGCTATCAACGTGCAATCGCTGACCGTGTGTACACCGTGTGTTCACTGCTGTTTACTGCTGCTGCCTCCACACTGTTGTGTTGGTCCAGCTGCTTATGCGGCCGCCTACCACGTCACGCTTGACGCATGCTAATGAGGCATGATGGGAATCATAATGATAATAATTTTGAAAGCAAACTTCAATTTAACTCGCTTTCTTGCTGGCTCGTGTTCGCTGGATGTATGCACTTATATAAAATATATTTTAAACATCAAGATAATATTAATAAATAAAATGTCGCCCCAAATTATAGGGGGGGGCTTTGGGATATTTTAGGGAGGCTGAAGCCCCCCTAGATTAGGGCTAACGACGTCACTGGCGGTCAGACCCTTTCAGATGATCCAGAATTCTGCAGCTCGACTGATCTTCAAGGAACCAAGAAGAGCACATGTCACCCCTCTCCTCATCTCTCTCCACAGGTTCCGCTCCTTCATACCTCCACAAACTCCTCCAGCTCTACATCCCCTCCAGAAAATGAACAGCGTCTGGTGGTACCATCTCAGAGCGGCAAAAAAAATCTCACCAGGACTTTCTCCTTCACAGTGGAATTCCAAAGCTGAATCTCTTTACACCTTCAAAAAGCAGCTAAAAACTCTACTCTTTCGAGAGCACTTACTAACTTAACCTACTTACTTACTAACTTAACATAAGCACTTACTTACTAACTTAACTAATTAACTTATAAAAAAAAAAACCTCTGAAGCACTGATTTGAATTCATTTTCTGTACAAGCTTGAAAGTGTTCTATGTGTATGTCTTCTGATCAATCCACTTTGTACCAAACTGCTTGATGTTTACTCCCAATGTAAGTTGCTTTGGATAAAAGCGTCTGCTAAATACATTAATGTAAATGTAAATAAATATATGCATATTTACATTCATGTATATGTCCTTTACCAAGCAAGTACACGATTTTTAATGTTTTAATTGTCTGATTTTATGTCACAAATTGGAAACAAAATGATCTCCTCAGTAATGTCAAATAGAATATAAAATGTATAGAGAATAATAAAAATGACTCAAAAGTGAAATCAAAGGGAAACTAAAGAATAGTTGAAGATAGATTCATCCTCAGGTAAGGGAGAAAATGTTGATTGTTTTAAATAATTTCTTTAACTTTGTTCTTTTACTGTTGGGTACAGCTTTCTCCACAGAAATAAAGTTACATAGGTGTCACACATTACTAGAATTTCTTAAAATTCTTCTTAAGTTTTTTTATTGTTTTTTTTTTGCATTTTATTGAAACATTTACATGAAAGGCAATAAACGACAAATCTTCAACAAATTATACAGGTACAATGATTATTATAAATTAACAAACTGGGATGACAATATACACCAAATTAGCTAGTAACAATAAAGATTTAGAAACAGAATTATTAAAAACTAATCATAAAATAAAATACTAGGGGGTTATATAAGTGATAAACTATAATGCCTAATTATAGGATTTAGTTATTGTGTTTGCGGGCTTTTAATAGAGCCTAAGCAGGAAATAAATAAACTTGGGTTTCGAGTATTGTCCCAATCATTTTTAATTAATTGAAATAGTGCTTTAAGTTCTTCTTATGTTGATATTATTACATGTTTTATCTAAAATATCAAACCTAAATTTACAAACTGGATTTGCAACACTTCCTGGTTTGAAAGCTCCGCCCCCTCAGAGCCACTGTTCACGCCCCCAGCTCCGCTCGCCGACTGCACTTCTACATCACTCAGGCGCATCTGCACCCCATCCTCCCGTCATTCAGCCGCTCGAGGAACAGCGGAGACTGGGATGAGGATGAGAAACGGTGTCCCGTAGAACCCTTCTCAAATTCTACCGCTCACAGGATGGGGAACAAGGAGAGAGAAGCAAGCTTTTAACCGTACCAGAGTCGCAGATGGACGCAATCTGTAGACAAAACCAGGCGCTGACTCTGCGCAGAGCTTACAGGGCATTAAGAGCACCAACTAATCCTGTGCACGGCCACAAATACAAAAGCCGAGAGCAAAAAACGGCCTTTTGCCTGAAGACTGACATGGTCGGACTAAAGAAAAGCCAGGGGCAGTAGGATTGCAGTCGTTTTATTGTCAATTATTCTGAGACTGTTTGAAATGGGAGCTTTGACAAGCCGCCAGAACGCAGGAGTGGAGGAGGTCGATATACCGTCCAGTTCTGTTTACAGATATCCACCCAAGTCCGGTGAGAACCTTACAGTGTCTGTTTTCATATATATTTATTAAATATTGTATTGTATTGTATTGTATTGTATTGTATTGTATTGTATTATTTTATATTTTATTATATTATATATGCATACATACGTACATACATACATACATTCACTTAAAGACCAAGGCCCCTTATAGGAAAGCCCATGCTTGTAAACCTCATTACATCACCTCTATTCTATTCTATTCTATTCTATTCTATTCTATTCTATTCTATTCTATTCTATTCTATTCTATTCTATTCTATTCTATTCTATTCTATTCTATAGTGTAATATAATATAATATCCAGTAATGGTTATTTTGTCAGACTGTACAGATTTCATAAGTGCTTAATTTTTTATTTAAAATTCAAAATATAATAAATTGGTTTGATAATGCCAGAAAAAGGCATATCACAAGATTACATTTCACCGTCTTTTGAAATATACAATTGGTAAACAAAGAAAAAAGACTTTTAGGTACAATTTATTAAAAGATTTGTGAATTTTTTTTTATTTAAGTTTAACCTGAACTTGCAATTATGTCAAAAATAAACCTTAAATTAAAAAGGCCTTCTCTGAAATCGTGTTATTTCAATCGGTTCTAAAGGAAGGTCATGATCCTTTAAATAGTCACAACTGTCAACTTCATAAGTCTTTTCACATATTGTTTAAGCAAGAGTCTTGACAAAAATGATAATGGTTTTTATAGCCATGATAAATAACAGTACTTTGTCCACCCTTAACGAAAGGGAACAGACAGGAAACAAGATGAATTAATATTTTTAAGCTTTTAGACACAACAGACCTTCAAGTTGTAACTATATTAATGTAAAATGACCTATTTTATGTAGGGCATCAGGAACATCCCCACCCAACCTCCAGCACTGTTTCTTGGTCAGCAAGCCGATCTCAGAAAGGCACTGTTGGCTCTTCAAAGACACTGGCTGTTGATTGATATGGACCCTTCATTCCCAGTGGTGCTATACCACTGAAATCCTCACAGCACAAGTCTTGTATCAGCGTGTAGTCAGCATTAAACGTTAACGTTAGTTATAAAGACATTATTTTTATTTCCAGGTGTCCTGCATCATCTAGTTCAAAGGGGTCATTAAGTGGATGTTGCTTTGCTTGTACTGTTCATAGATGTCTAATTATCTAAATATTTTTACAACGTTTTAAACAGTTTTGATTTGATGGCAAACACATTTGTTCCTGGCTGTAAACTCGTTCACCCAGCTATCTCAGCAATCCTTGACACATGTCTCTAACTCGTAATATGAAAACAGTGTGAGAGAAAATGAAGAATTAAAATGTTTGTGTGTTAAGGAAGAAACATAATCAAGTACAAATCGTCCAGGGTAACTTTGTGAATGGTGGCTCTGGTGGTTTTTCTACATTCCATACAGGATGGGTTTGGCTTTAAGCTACACCAGAATAAGGTTTAATCAATGCCTAGTATTTTTTTTTCCTAATTGATACTGTGATCAATGCTTGTGAAAATGTGAGATACACCTGAGGTTGTGAAAAAGAAAGAGAGAGTGTTGTGTGTCGTATGTAGTCTTTAAACGACCATTCAGCAACACACTATTGAATAATGGAGTCTGTAGGAAACTCAGAGTCGAAGACCAGGAGATTTTGGGGTAACAGAACAAGTTTAATGTTCAGAGCTGCAGTCATCCAAAATCCTTCAACACAGCACAACTAAAACATTCTTTCTTTGTATCTTATACACTGGAAACCTTTGGGGGCTGCCCACAAAAGGAGTGGTCAGTTCAAAGCACGATCAGATAACAAAAGACTGTAAATCTAGTAGCACCTACCTAATTCCACCAGCCCCCAACAAGGACAACATACATTGGCTGGTGTTATGTAAAAAGGGTTTGTCTATCTTATTAAGCATTTCTCTGTAAATTACAATCATTAACTGATGAATCTTAAATACCAAATACAGAGTTAAACACATAGCTTTTGGCTGTTGTTAAATAGTTGTAGGAAAACACAACATTCCAAAGGATGTTAAATTTGTAATCCTACAAGTCTCACATTTAAAATTAGCACACATTACATATTAATATTAGAAAAAAAACCTTGATAAACATGTTAGAAAGAGTTTCCTTTTGAAAATAAATCTTCTGTATAATTGAAAAGTTTAGGGTACTTGTGTAACCCCCTTGCCCAGAGGAAAGGAATGGAGATTGACTCTTCGACATACATTTTCGAAAGTAATTGAAAGATGTGTTCTTCCAAACACTGGCTTGCTCCTTGTTACCTTCTCTTTGTTTGTGTGCTCTAATTGAAGGGTGGATCAGTTTTTTTGTAGCTGTATGAACCAGAACAGAGCACCTTCTTGTAATCCTCATCTTAAAGAAACATTTCAGTTCCTGTGTAGCTAGCTGTGGCTTTGCCTGAGAGTATTAACAAGGCGGAGATGGAGATGTATGTATAGCAAGGGAGGTCCAGTGTCCGCATGTGATGGCTACTTTGTCGTTGACTTTTATGTGGTTTCTCCGTTTATGATTGCAGATGAAAAGACGAATGAGTAACCAGACACTGGAGCATGTTCAGCATGAGACTCATGTGTGATTCTTGCTGCCTCCTGCTCCAGTTTCATGCTTCTTCGTCTTTCTAACCTGTTACTGGTTGCCAACATACTCTGTCTGCCCTTGAGCATGTCAGTCCTCCTCAAAACATAATTTAGCAGATTAAATGGGCTCCTAAGAAGTTTTCTCTCCCTACAGAAATTGAGAATGTTTTGTAGCGTTTTCACATCCGGGATCAGTACAGAACACATTGATTGCTGGTATTGATTATGAACTCGTATGAACTCTAGACGTTTTCAGTTTGTGCGCATGATTCTACACGATTGCCAGCTTCTGTTGAGTCTTATAACATCTTTTAACCTTTTGATTTTCCAGGAAGTTATTTTGCAAGCCATTTTATAATGGGAGGAGAGAAGTTTGACTCAACGCATCCTGAAGGCTACCTTTTTGGTGAAAACACTGATCTCAACTTCCTGGGCAACAGACCCGTTGTGGTAAGACTGGAATCAGATCATCAAAAATAGATAGCGCTGATGTTTCCTGCAGAAGGTCATGAAACTACTGGGTGTGCTCTGTTCAGTGACCTTGATTTGCTATTTTCCTGGAAAGATTAGATGCAATTTGCTAGGCTAGTGATTTTGTTATACTACGTATACATCACAGAAGCTTAAATGAGTAACAGCACAGTTCTTTATTAATCTTCTACCAACCTGGTCATTAATTGTATTTATGCAAGGGAACAAGCTGGCAATTCAGTCACCAGTTCAGACCTGGATGATTATTTTGGATGGTAAGAGTGCCTGGAGGAAACCCATGCACGCACAGAGATAAAAGGATGCAAGTGCCACTCAAATTAACTTGTGTTGCTAGTTCTGCTGAAGGTGTCAAGTTTGATCGCAGCTGGAGTCCGAGTGTTTAATTGGGTTTCTTCCATGTACACAGTAAAATCCTAAGAGTTAAATTAACTCTACTCAGAGTGTATTTGGTCCCACTCTATATAGAGTTAAACCGACTCTGAGAAAGAGTAATTTAATAATCTATTTTCTTCATGTTTTTCCAAATCTGCATGGAAAATGCAAACTAAATATTAACTATTCAGAGAGGGACCAAGTCCACTCCAGAAAAAGTAAAAACAGACAAAAATAGACTGTTTACTTCAAATAGACTTGTTTAAATAACTCTCCTTCAGAGTTGGTTTAACTCTATATAGAGTGGGACCAAATACACTCTGAGTAGAGTTAATTTAACTCTTAGGATTTTACTGTGTACTTTGGTTTCCTAAAACATGTATAAGGAGAATTAGGGACTCTAAAGTGACCTTCGTTGGCAATGTGAAACTGATTGGCGTCAGAATGTGGCCCTTTGCTGAACTGCCACCTACCCAAATAGAACTCTCGCCCAATGTGGCCTGGAGAAGTCCCTGAGCCTAAACAGGACTAAGAAACAAGTGGATAATCAATTACTAACCCTTGTGCAAAGTTCAAATTCACTACCCTTTCGTGTTGTTAATGTCGCTAAATTTTATTGCCATAAAAATCTATCACATCACATTTTTTTGCACAAATCTACTTCAGTTCAAATAAAAACTACTAAACTAAAAAATGCAGTATTTTCCCCCTTTTTATTGGCGAGATCAATGATTTTGCATTGTACCAGATTTTCATTTTTTTCTCCCTCAGTTATTGTACGTACCTTTAACTTCCGTTATAACTTTAACTATATGTTGTTAAAGCGTTGACATGAAATAATCACACATTCTTGATTGTTGATGGGAATTCCTGTTGGGAAGATGTAAAATTTGAGATCGGCCTGTGCAAAAAAAAGTGTATTCTGACTGGTACATGAAGTTAAATGAAGTACAACAGCATGTTGCAGTGGGTGTGCATGTGCGTGTGCGCGTGTGTGCGTGCCTGTGTGTTTTCCAAGTAGTTTTTCCTAGAGCTGAGGTAGATAAAGAGATTTTTGCAAAAAATGTTGATTTGATGGATTTTTACAGCAGTTTAATTTTGTGGCTGTTGACCGAAAAGTTCTGGCAGCCTCAACCTACTGTAAAAATTACAGTTTTAATTACCACTATTATTACATCTCAAAACTTTAAAATAGTCAGAAATGTATAAACAATGGTTATGAACCGTGAATATTACGGTAAAAACACTAGAAACCTATTTTCTAACCTAAAAAACTTATTTTGTATTGACTTAAATGGCTCATGAACTGAGAAAACAGAAAGCGGTTGATACGAGAGAACGGTTCAGATTTCTTTCAGAACTGAAGCCGCACAATAATGCGCCACAGATCCCAAAAGCTCTTCAGCAGACGCTAAGCCCACAGACCAGACTTCACTTGAAACTGAATTTGCATGGCTGCTGCACGCTAGATACCATGACAAACTGGCACAGAATAGAGCGACCCTTTCGTTAACTAGACTGTGAACTGAGTGTAGGAGCACACATTAAGAAGCAGGTGAAATGATGATTAAACCAATGAAAGAAAGACGAGTAGGAACAGAAAACACTGATATAAATGCTTGATATGTTTTGTTTTCGTGACGCCAAAAGATTCCGGTTATAGATTCATGTGGCATTTTCTCAAAGCATCAAAACTCTATACTTTCATGATGTATGTAATTAATGTTTAAGTCATTGACTAATTAGAGAGAAATGCCGAAGGTAGCCGAATGAGAAGCCACGCCCACTTCTGGTACCTGGGTGAGCAATTTAATAGGTAGAAAAATTTGGGTTTTTTAAAATATCGCTTATAAGTGATTAGTGAAATATTACATAGTTTGCATTTAGGCAAATTGACAAAACTAAATTGAGTTTTCAAGATCGAACTCTCCATTAGCATTTGATATGAAGTGAAACGTGTACATCATCTTCTGATAAATGACTTATTTTCAGCAACTGTTTCAGCCTATCCCAGTAGTCCATTTATCGCGGCAGCACATTTCTTTTATTAATACTTTGTGCATTAGCAGCTTTGTGCAAAAAGCCATCAGCCTGGTGATGCTACACATTTTACTGGCAGTTCTTCAATGTTGACCCACACACACCCACCCTGACGAGCTGTGTGGGCATCACTTTCTCTGCATTACATTTTTCAGAGAAAGCACATATTTCGACACATGCACCAGAACCACAGCTTGTAGAGGGATCAGTGTACATCACCTTGGCTTTGTTTCCAGACAATCTTTCAGCTGTGAATCAGATACGAGAGCAGTTGAGCGGAAAGTGCATTCCCTACATTAATCCAATCAATAACGTGTCCTTCACTTCAGATCTCTTTTTTTCTGCTGTTTCTGTTTCTTAGTTTCCATACAATGCTCCTCCTCCTCATGAACCAGTCAAGACCCTCCGCAGTCTCATTAACATCCGGAAAGACACTTTGCGCCTCGTCAGGTGAGATTCTCCCTGCCGATATACTTTTTTTTCCTTTCACTTGTTAGTCAAACAGGACATTGGTACCACAAAACGGCATAATTATGTCTTATAGTCACCTCTTGTGTCTTCATAGTCCCGCACTTCTGTTACTGAGGTTCACAACCATGCCTTGTGCCTATTTTGGGGTGCACTTGTTTTGTGTAGCTTGAGTTTCATTGGCCATGTGCTAGATTTGTTGAGCACATGGCATTGTTGTGTTTCGTGTGCCTTGTGCTCTCTTGTATCTTGACCTAGTGCTTCTTGTTAGCTTGTTAGCTATGTACCACTTGTCTACATAGCTGCTTCTTTCATTTTGTTCCCTCAATAGTTACACTTTATGCTGGTTGTCTTGTTTTCTGTTTTTATGATTACAAATTTAAAACACATTACAGATTAAGGAATTAAAGGGGTGATGACATGTTGAGCTTTTAGTGGCATTTCTAGTGATTTGAAGAGTAGAATTTGATTGAATCAAAAATCTAACCATGGACATTGCAAAACACAAAAAAACGAGTTTGTTTGTTTTAAAAACATTGACAAAGTCACATGAGTCAAATGGTTACATCAAGGCTGGACATGAAAGGCTTGATTTCCCTCCCTCCGAAGTAATGCGCCATCCACAAAGCAAAACCTTCTCTCTTGATTCAACGGCACTTACCTAAGAACACTGATGTCATGACACGGTTACATTTTCGATGGCAGTTGGTATCCCAGTGGGGGCAGCTGCAATTTTTGCTTTTTTCATTTGTACTCACAGAAAAACAAGACATATTTTCATTGATAATTTTATTTGTTATTACCAGTTCACGCTGTAAACAATTCCTGTAAATTTGCTGGGAGGTTTGACAGGATCCTGTGTCAGTTTAATAACAGCAAGTTTCTGTTTTTTGTTATGCAGTATGGGAAGAAGACTTTTTCACTTGATTTTCAGTGGCTGCCCAACAATGATAAGTGCTGTAATTTAACAGTTTAATACTTTTACTGTTTTTAATTTTAACATTAACATGCTGTTAGTTCAAGTACGGCACTGTACTTTTTGCATTATCCTCCAAACACAGCTGCCAGTGGATTACAGTGTTTTCAAGGATTTTGTCATTTAACACATTTAAAACGGTTGCAAAAATAAACAGTAACATGATGTTGATTGCTTAGTATATTGAAGTTACTCAAAATCAACTTTTTATTTATAATTAATTAATTATTTATAATTATTTCACTATAATCTCCCTCACTCCCTCTTATGTTGAGGGTCAGACTGTAACTTTGCATACACGTCATGATTATGCAAATCAGTAACCAATAGGTGAGTAAGGTAGTTACAAAGTTTTCCGATTGAAAATCTCAGCCCATTTCTGGAATTAGCCTGGGCTAGAAAATGAAAACATAGAATATGATTTTAAGCCACTTATCAATATTTAATATTTAAATATTATAAAAAAATAAAACATTACGATGACCCCTTCAAGGTATTTCTATTTTTATCTCTTTATAATCAACTTTGCTGAAATCGTGAAAATGTTTAATTTGGAATACAGATGCAGTGAAGACATGAAGCTTCCAGGGCAGGAATCTGGGAACGGTCACAGCTGCTACAACATTGAATTTACCTTCGATGCCGACACACAAGTTGCCATCACTATATATTACCAGGCCATTGAAGAGTTTCACAATGGAGTGCCAATGTAAGTGAAGCCTCAAACACACTTTGAATAGAGTGCTTCCTTTTTGAATATTCAAAGGATCAAAGCTTGTGTCGTATTGTTGTGTTGTTGACAGCTATTTGCCGCAGGACAGCTCCCTGCAGTCAGAGACGGTGCATTTTAAACGTGGTGTCTGCCAACAGTTCTGTCTACCCTCTCATTATGTTAATTTATCGGAGTGGGCGGATGATGAGGTAAAAGTTACTCTGATTATCGAGGTTTTCATGACTCGTCATTAGTTACACATGTTGTGATTGATGTCACACAGCTTCTGTTTGACATGGATAAAGACATCTTCCCTATGGTGATACAAGCGGTAGTGGACGAGGGAGATGGTGAGCTGGATATTGTTGGAGATCTATAGGAAAAAATATACATTCATGTTAAAAATATGTTTGTTTTTTTGCAGAACACGTGGGGCATTCACATGTACTTCTTGCAACCTTTGAGAAGGTATGTTTTATGTAAAAAGCAGGTATTTTACATTCCAATTCATAAAAGTTATTTGGATATCAGCTGTAAAATTTCAATAATTTGAAATGAATCTTATGTTAGACCTTGGAGTTTCCCAAGGGTTGTTCACTTAGCCATTAACAATATAATAAAATACTTAAATAGTATTTTCTTGAAAAACATCAACGCAAGAATAGATTTGGCATATACCAAAATGTCCAGACTAGGGGTGTCAAACATAAGCAACTGGCCTGCCAGGTGGTCCAAACCTGGCCCGCGGGAGAGAGGCAGAGGAAGGGGGGGCGGAGGGGGATGGGTGTGGGTGTTCGTGGGGGTTGGAGAGGTATGTGAATAGCATCACAAACATTGTATTTTAATTAATGTTCCATTTGTATCAATAAATTGCTAATGAATTGTTTTTTAATAAATTGTTTTTTAAACAAGTATTTAGCCTTGCGTGTCGCAGCATCTTGTTAAATGACAAGTCTACTTTTTCTCGCTGCTCATGCGCTGCCGCCGGCCGTCTATATGCGACTCTGGTGTAATAAAATTGTCGTGTTTGACGGGCCAGATTTCAATTTCCCCATTAAGTGACAATGGTAACAAAACGGTAACAAAAATGCTGCTGTTGTGCTGCTAAAAGCTTGTCGTTCTTTAAAGTGAAAACTTTACGAGGTTGAAGTTTTAGTATGAGGCTAATTCTTGTCGTAAAACAGATGCAGATTTTGTATGTAAAATTAATATCAGCAGGTTCTGTAGAAAAGCTTATCTTATCTTATGTTCATTTAATTCTGTATTTTAAACATTAAAACTATTATTGTAGGTTCAAGATCGAAAATTCCTGGACGAATCTACTGGTGAGTGGTTAAAAAAGATTTCTTACGTCGTCACTCTTGATCTCAAAAATCTTATTTATTTTCACCACAAAAAAACAAACAAAAGTAAAAATAAAACAATTCCGTAAATCAAATCAAAACTCACAATGGTATTCCTAAAATCCAATAAACCAAAGTATTGAGCTTTAACTCAAATTACAGATCCAAATAAAGACGGTAAGAAAAACTGTTTCTCCTTAACCACTACAGCCGGACTTGCCCAAACATGTCCCAACCAAGTCTCTCCAGGTAGGTGTGGCTTAAAGAGAACCGAAACTTAAGCAATGACCTAATTAAATAAATAAAACTAACATTTTACTAAAAAATATTCATAAAGAACTTTTCCATTGAATATCAATATTTTACAATAGTTATACATTAATAACAGTCAATAAACAAAATACCCAAAATATGAGTTTGGCTCTTACAATTATGTTGCTTAATTCCTCAGAAAAAAACACTAGCAGAGAGTTATTCCATGTAACCCACTGTTTGGTTTTGTAGTTAAACTGGATGCTCAGAGAGATTCAATATGGAGGGAAAGGTTTGTTCCTGCCTCTGTGCACCATGCTCGAGCTGAAATGAGTTTGACACCCCTGGTCTAGACTAAACAAGCTTTATAATTCTACCTCATTGTAAGTTTGCATTGAATCATGATACATTTGTTTGTGAGATGTTTGTCAAACAATCTTATTGTTTTGTCATTTAGCATATGGAAGGAAGTTACTGTGTAAAACCCCTGAAGCAGAAACAAGTGGTAAGCACTAGTGTTTATAAATCTATAAAAATCTTGATAGGAAATGTGCTTTTACTGAAGGAAATATGTGTGAGTTATGGTAGTTAGAGCTGCTAAAACTTAGCTAAAGACAACTGCTTTGCGGTGAAGTAATGCTTGTTTTACCTCAGTCCCAGTATACTGGACATATCTTTCTCTTCAGCTTGAAAATGAATAGGATTCAAGCATCTAGCCCAGGGGTCGGCAACCCAAAATGTTGAAAGAGCCATATTGGTCCAAAAAAACAAAAAGCAAATATGTCGGGAGCCGCAAAAAACGAAAAGCCTTATAGAAAGCTTATAATGAAGGCAACATATGCTCTATGTATCTATATTAGCCTACCATCAAAATGACTAAGTTGGCTACAAATACATAATGAGCCTTCGTGATTAAATGTTTATTTTCCCTGCAGCGCATCCTGTAGAGAATGACGCCTCAAGTTTAACCTCATTACAATATTGATGAATCATGTTTTATTCCTTTGATGACATTAAAGAAATGCAATAAAAGAAATCAGATTTTTGATTTTTGAACAAACAGAGAACAATAAAACGCATCCTGCATTTATAAAAATAAAACAGCAGCCTTTTGAAAAGGTACAATATATACCTTTTTGTTTTGTTTAAAACAGCCACCTGCCTGGCATCCCGTTCTGCTGATAGAAATGTGTGTCGCAGGCTATGACGCAAATCTTTGTTGACAGAAATGTTGAAATTTAATTTTTATTCTGCACATTTTTACAGCATTGGAAAACATTAAGAATGTTTGTGTCATGTTTGTCCTCCTACAGAAACCATATTAAAACAAAAAAATATATTTCCCTCACCTTTTTTTATTTTTAAACATTTTTGAAAAAGCTCCAGGGAACCACTAGGCAGCGCTAAAGAGTCGCATGCGGCTCTAGAGTCGCAGGTTGCCGACCCCTGGTCTAGCCGCTCATCACAGTACAAAGGTCTGACGTCATCATGATTCTGACCCTCAAACAACCACATAGTATCTCTAATATGTGTTTCACATTTAGGTTTATAAGATCAAATTTTCTGTACTTGCCATTTTTGCATAGTATTAACACCAACCAGTGGTCAAACGGTGGTGTGATATTAGACATATGTATTGCATGCTATTTTTAGTTTAAAGGCCTGTTTCCTGAGTTTGGTGTTGATATTATTATTTTTGTTCAATTTTACAGCTGAATTAATCAGAGGCCCAACCCACTTTATATAACTTTTTATAGCCTTTCTTCTTATTTCAAAGTTTGGTGAATACAGTGGTACCTTGAGATATGAAATTAATCTGTTCCAGAGTGTCTTTCGTATCTCGAACATTTTGTATCTCGAAGCAAGTTTATTATTTAACTTCACACTACACAGGATATTCCTACACTAGTTTTGTAGCAAAAAAAAAAAAACGAAAACTACTTTGTGAAAGTAGGTTTTTCATATATGATTGAATAACAAATAAACAATTCAATTTAGAGCATTGGGGCGGCATGATGGCGCAGTGGGTAGCACTGTGACCTTCTAGTTAGAAGCTCACCGGTGACCTTCCTGGAAGGAGTTTGCATGTTCTCCCTGTGCTTGTGTGGGCTTCCTCCGGGTACTCCGGTTTCCCCCACAATCCCAAAAACATGCGATTAGGTTAATTGACTAATCTAAATTCCCCTTAGGGTGTGAATGTGTGAGTGAATGTTGCCCTGCGATGGACTGGCGACCTGTCCAGGGTGTACCCCTGCCTCTCGTCCAATGTGTGCTGGAGATAGGCACCGGCAGACCCCCGTGACCCCAAAAGGGAAGAAGCGCGTATGAAAATGAATGAATGAATGAATTTAGAGCAATGGTTCAAAAGGCAAAGTTGCTTGTCATTTCTATCAACTGGTTTATATTCTGTTTATTTATGACACGTCATCAATGTCTTATGAAAATAACTAGCAAAAAAAAGTGTTAGCACCAAATAGTGGTAGATTTTTCACATTTTTTACAGAGCTCTAGGGTTGTGAGTCAAACATGGCCAGCAAGTTTCGTTCCAATCAGTCATTGTTAACCTTGGCGGCCATATTTTTCAAGATATGTTCTTTTAGACATATATGCCATATGAGACAAAAGTAATGCATCACAAATTTCAAGTCAATTTGACAAACTTTACTATAGTTATAGCGGTTTTTGTGCTGTTTAATCTCTAAAAAAAATTATAGCGCCACCAAAATGATGTGTGTGACAGCAATTAGTCATCATAATAACTTATACAAAGTAATAAATCTTATCCCGTCTTCATCAAAGCTCTCAATCTCACAAAGATTTTAATCTCACCACAGGTGGATGGAGTAAGTTATCTGCTGCAAGAGATCTATGGCATAGAGAACAAATACAACAGTCAAGAATCAAAGGCAAGCCAGCATCAACATCATCATCCTCAGGCTGTAGAAGCATTTATACCACCAATGTTATTCGTTTGTAATAGCTATGTGATGACATTGATATTTACAGGTTGCCGAGGATGAGATTAGTGACAACAGCGCTGAGTGTGTGGTGTGTTTGTCCGACGTGCGGGACACACTCATCCTGCCCTGCAGACACCTGTGCCTGTGCAATGCCTGTGCAGACACGCTGCGCTATCAAGCCAACTGTTGCCCCATCTGTCGGCTGCGTGAGTATCAACCGCTGTATAACTACTCAAAAAAAATATTCATGCGTACCTCTTCCAAGTCATTCCCAGGAAAATCTCATAATATTTTGGATAGTTTTGTGTTGTTCCTAAAACCCTATCGATTTTCTCTCCGATTTTGTTTTCTCTTAAGCATTCCGAGCCCTTCTTCAAATCCGAGCGATGAGGAAAAAAACCAGTCCACTTACACCTACAGGATTCAATCCTGTCATCACTTCACAGACATCAGACTCAGAGGAGCATTCGGTAATTCACAGCATCCTCAAAATGCTTAAACACAGGACATTTATGCATAGCTGAATTACATTATTTATCGATAGATCAGATTTAATGCCACCCGCTCCTCCGTTAAATTAAACTGTGGCGGCTGCTGCATTGTGAGCTAGGGGGGCTAAACTAATCTAGAACAAAAATGTACTTTTACCATTACGTTACCAACTTTTTTTACTTTTACTTAACCTCTTAAGCCCGAGAGTCCCCGGTACCGGGGACTTGCCCCCTTGTGCGTTACATTTTCGCTCATAGCTCACTAACCCTGAGAATAACCCACACATATTAAATACTGTTGTGTTCAGCGGAAACTCCTCTAAAAACGTATCTAATTCAATTTCATATCCGTGAACCACAGCTCGAACGCCATGCAAATAAACAACAACATGTCCGGAGTATAATTCATGACCACGTTTTTGTTTATGCACGATATGTATCCACAATATAAACGGAAACACCAAAACCATGGTATCAAATGAAAGCTAACAACCAGCTGAATCCAGTGATATGTAACTCATTTACATTGCATGAAGTCTTTTAGAGCAGGGAGCGAAAGTTCCCCTAAAAAAACGCCAGCAAAAACCAAGCAAGCATGTAAATCTTGTCTTACCTTTGCCGTTTTTTAAACAAAAAGTTATTTCCATAGCGATAAAAGCCCGTTTGTTGTTATGTCCGGTCGATAGCTTCATGAAAACTCCATTTTGGCTCTTTTCCGTAGCTATGTGCTAGCATAACATCACCAAATATGGAAACACTCGCCATGTGAACGTAGCTTAGGGGTAATATATTCACATACTTCTGAGCAGTCAGAAACCGTAGTCAATGTGCTTGAAAATAAATAAAGGCTTACATTCTTTCTTTCTTTCCTTGGTGTACGGAATGCTCTACTGACTGAGGAAATCTGTGTGCTAGATTACTCAAACATGGTGATGGGACAGCCCAAACATCAACATCAGAGACCTGTAGGAAATCTAAATAAGCATTAAAAAATTCAACAGAATCAGTTCTATAAAAAAAGACTATATTTCACAAAACGTAATGTCTAGAATTTACAGTAAGGCCTTACATTTAACAGTTAAAAAGATAGTCAAAATAGGTTTATTGCCGTAAAATTACTGTATTATCTTTAATACAAAAGAAAATTGATATTAAATTTTTTTAATGAGAATACTCTGAGAATACAGTAAAAACAATATAGTTGCTACTGTATATTCCACTATAAAGTTTGGGCAACCACAGTTTCCATTTTCTTTCCCACAAATTTACCTTCTATTTTTAAATAAGCCATTATTAATACAACACAAACCTTTATATTAGACAGTTGGGAGCTGTAAAAAAAAGATGGTAATTACCCGTAATTATTATCAAACAAACCTTTAAATTTGTTCTTTACTATAAAAAAATGGACCATAAATATTACGATTTAAATCCTTGAATTTGGTGACTATACAAAATATGTTAATTAGACAGTTATACACCATATACAATTATATTAATCTGTAAAATTTAATGTACAATCCTGCAATAACGGTGCTTTTGTATATTTAACTGTAAAGTTCTGGTGACCAGAGATTCCATTTTTTTGCCTTTAAATGTACGAAAACTGCTCATAATCTGTACGTGTTTACGTCACTACACAAACTAGCTCATTGAGCAGAGGCAGCTTGCTAATGTGAGGTCTCATGACTGATGTGTGGCAGCTCGAACTTTCAGCTCCCTCAACGAATTTCATTACAATTTCTGTGGTTAGATGATCAAAATCCATAGAGGGTCAAACTTCCATCTTACTTGCAACATACTTCCATCACAGATATACCAATCACTCGTGATGCCAGTCGATGTCTTGGAAACATTGTAACAATTGTGTACAGTTGAAGATGAAATGAATTGCTCTATTTTCTAACAAGATAAGTTTTATAAAAGCCTTTCCTATGTTTTGGATGGTATGAGACAAAAATAAGACAGGGCATTTTCATTTAGATATTTCTAGACTATTTCATGCAGTAGACACATTCTATTCATGTAAAGTGAAGAATGTATTATCATTCTGCAGGCATCAGAGCACATCCCACCAGGTTATGAAGCTGTGTCCCTGCTGGAGGCCTTGAACGGACCCCTGAACCCTTCACCATCTGCTCCTCCACTTCAGGGTCTAACCAGGGGCCATGTTTCTGGATCTGTGCCCACTCAAGGCAGTGAGAGCCAACACACACCCACACGCTCCCTCTCAACACTTGAACACTCCGCCAACTCCAGCCAGAATGTGAAACACAGGAAAAGTAGCTCAAAGTGAGTAGGTCTTTTACCGGCACAACCTGCACAAACATTGTCAGAATTCTTGACTGATTAAAGTGGTCCTCTTGTGAAAGTAAAATTGAATGTTCAGAAAACAGACAGAAAAGAGAGTGTGTAATAATGATGTGTTCTGGTAACACTCTAGATCCCTCTCCCAGAATTCTTCCGTGCTGCCTGAGGAGGAGGATGAGAAGTCATGCAGTGAGTCTGAGGAGCAAACTTGTCGAAGAAAACTGCATGTAGAACAGCTAGAGGTAAACGTTCACCATATAGTGCTCATCCTCTAGGGTGAATGTGGGCAGTGGTGTAGCAAAACTCAACTGCAGCAAAGACATAAATCTTAGCAAAGGTTCTATTTCATCAACCAACAACAATAAATTAAAGCTGCAAGCAGCGAACAAAGGACTTGAGCCCCTCTGAAGCCATAGCCTTTCGTTGGCCATTTTGTTGCACTGTAAAAGAGTGACTTATTTTGTAATTGCATTTTTCTTTTTTGTTAATATTTAAAATAATACAAGAGTAAGCTCAACAAATATACAAACAGTAGAGATTGGGATTTCATACATTTTGATGATCTTTCTTTCTACATTCAAATCGCCGATAAGTTATTGTCACATTTATAAATAAATCATGTATTTCATGTGAAGTCCCCATTGTGTTTGCAGTCTGGAGTGACTCCTGAAAGTGACAACCTCACGTTGTCTTCCTCCGGGGCCATAGATCATTCCTGCAACGGGACCCCTCTCTCTTCCACCATCACCTCCCCAGAGGGTACAACTTCCAATCAACTTAATCCCGCTCACTGAAACGTACACCAGAGTAGGCTCACTTACACTTGTTTAACTTCCTCTCCTGTTCAGACCCAGTAAGCAGCAGTCTTGCCCAGTCTGTGATGTCCATGGCGTCTTCTCATAGCCAGCACTCTCAGATCAGCACCGATACACTGTCTTCTATGTCTGGCTCCTACATGGCTGGAGCCGAAGGAGAGGAGGCCCAAGAGAGCCGAGCACCATCCCAACTTGAGGGGGAGGTGAGATGGCCAAGCTCCTGAGGCTACTATTATAATTTTAATATGTAACCTGATAAAGTTGAAGTAAATATCAGACATGTTTATGAGTCAATGTTTGGTGAAAACATAAATGATTGGCATGTGTTTAGATTTCGCTGACTGCGAGATTTATATAGGTTGATATAAATATGGTTCATTGACATCTTTTCGTTCTCTGTTTGTATTAAAATAAAATAGTAATTCTTTCAATCTGTTAAGAAAAAACAATCAATTGCAATAAAAGACTGAAAATATAAATAATTAATGTTAGCTCATGACAAAGACACTATTTAAATTCAAAATCAGCTTGTTTATTGAAACATTGTATTTTGTTTAATACAGACTTTCTCATGAAAGCAACATACCTGCAATAAACCAGCAATATCCTCCAAATCAACTTTCAGCGGAACTCCGATCACATGACTAAGGCGTAAATACACTGGGAAAACTTTGAAATGGAGGAAAAGGGAGAAAATACACATTAATATAACAGACCGTGACAAAAAGTCCTTTTAAAAAATTGTGAAACAGTATATATATATATATATATATATATATATATATATATATATATATATATATATATATATATATATATATATATTTAAATGTAATGCATGAAAATTAAAGAAAGAAATTGTAAAAAAAAAGGCACAGAAATGTTTCCATGAACACAGAAGTATTTGGATTATCATCTGAGGTAGCATCAAGGTGTAGCTGTTACGAAGGAGACGGAATGTGGGGTAAGGAACATTATACAGTTTTATTTACAATATGTCAATCACCTTTATTTGTCACATACACTGTTAGATGTAGCGAAATGGGACCCCTCTGGCCACAGACATAGACAGGGTGAGGATGCGCCAGTGTTGAGAGGTAGTATTTAGGAGAGAAACAGAGAAATGGATATACATTAGGTAAGGTAGCTCAAAAAAGAACCTTTTTCACACTGTCCTCGAAGGGCAGTGTGGAGCAGGTAAAAAAAAGCCATTGCAATCAAGCACATTGACAAATACAGAAAGAGAACATTGCAGGATCCAGGGAAGTGGTGTAACCGCTGCAGTCAGTATATGCATATCTCTGCATATGTCAATATATACAAACAGAAATCAGACATACAGTATCAGTAGCAACAACTTGTATCATCTTTCTTAGCCATCAGCGAACAGTAGTCAAGAGTTCAAAGGCTTCCGGGGAGATGACAGGAGATAGAATAGTAGCAGGAGTGAACTAATCCAAGAAATGTTTGACAGAATTGACGTGGAGATGATGGAGCCCAGAAAATACAGCTGGAACAAGAGAATCCAAGCAAGCAAGGAGCAGTCATGGGAGTCAGGGGTGTTTGAACTGTAGACCGTGGAGGTTTGTGGATGAGCCTTTTAACAGATGGGGCGGGATTGGTGAAGAGTGCTGATTGGTTCATCTGGAGGATTGTCTGTGGGTGTGTCTTGTGAAAGTTGATTTTGAAATTGAAAATTTCCAATGATTACCTTAAAAATAATTGAAAAAATGTTTTAATACAAATGTTTTTTGGCCAGTGGTTCGGGAGTATGTTGTCAGCAGTAGTGTAAAGAGTACCGAAATATAAGTAAAAGTACCATTTCTATTTGCCCGGAGATTAAAACCATAAAATAAATAATTTCTATTTCTGCTGATTCTTTAATGTGATCATATTGGATTGGTTACGTTTGCTAGATCTAATTTCTGGGGATTTAATGTCAGATGTCAATCACTGTCCGAGTGGTACAGAGTAACTGAATATAGTCTGAATGTTAGCCAAAACAATGGCTAGCCCGGATATCTCAGCGCATAGCCCTCTTCTGCTTTCTCACACATCGCTTGTGGCACCTCCATTGCCGCTTGGATACAGGAGTATGGGTTGGCGGTGATGGTGATCTATGAAGCAAGCCGTGTTCCTGTAGTTCACCAGCTATAGTTCAAGGAGCGCTCCGGGGAAGAGAGAGAAGCCGCTGTGCTAAGTCGTAGAAATTCCAGTTCTGTTATTAAGTTTTATGGACAGAATTTCCTGAAGGGGGAATATGGTGGTCTGGTTTGGGAACTACAGAAT
The DNA here is from genome assembly GCA_007224835.1 of Danionella cerebrum. Classification (NCBI taxonomy): domain Eukaryota; kingdom Metazoa; phylum Chordata; class Actinopteri; order Cypriniformes; family Danionidae; genus Danionella; species Danionella cerebrum. The sequence continues at coordinate 118,812 of SRMA01027213.1, read as the reverse complement.
CTGTTTTCTGCCATATGTGGAGGATATTATTCTGTTGGCTCTATTAAACAAACTCCGCAGTACTGCGTTTGCAGCCTAGTGTGAAGCGATGAGGATGTTTAGCAATGAGAACATCCTGCCTCCAGGTTAGAGGACAATTTGTGTCTCAAGTGGAGGAGTTTAAGTATCCCGTACTTTATTATTTATGCATGAAGGAAAGGATGGAGTGTGAGGTAATTTATGGATTGGAGCATCTGCTGCAATAATAATCTTCACAGGGTTGGGTCTTGACCGAAAGAACAAGGGTTATGGGGACTTCCTAAGAAATAAGTTGAGGAGCTCTATCACTCCAGTTGGGCTACGAAAAAAGCTGCTACTCCACATTATTCCAAGCCAGTAGATGTTGAAGCCTGAGTGTCTTCTTTTAGAGGTGTTTCAGGCATGTCTAGCTGATAGACTATAGACATGCTGGAGAGATAATGTCCATTTCCTGCTGCCCCAAGACCCAATCATGAAAAAGGTGCATGAAAATGAATGAATGGATGGATGCATTTCATATAAAATATAGAACATTTGTGAAAGATGCCAAAACTATGCATGCATCTTTTTCCAGATGCAGGAAATCCAAAATGAGGCAAAAGAGCAAAACTTTGTGGCCGCCACTCTTGAGGAACAAGATTCAGAGGTAAATATTTGAATCAGAAAGATCCTAAACCTTGTTAGTATTCCTTCAACTGTACGTTTTCTTGTTCAGGGAAATGATGTGACTGAGGAGGATTGTGGATCCCCCACCAAAGAACCAGGTAACTCTAACTTCAACCTCAGTTTTTACTCTTTACGAAGAAAAAAACACTCTTTGTTTTAGCTGATCATTTCTGTCTACTAGTAAATACGATCACAGAAGGCTCAATTTTTAAACAATTTATGTTAATTTAGCGTTGTTTTCCAGACTCTACATATACATATATTTTATACACCGGAGACATAGGTGTATTTCACAAGTATGGTACGAGTTGTCCATGGTGGGCCTCCGGCTCCAGGAGATGACCTGAGCTCATCGAGATTTACCTTTTTTTTTTTTTTAAGTATGGAGATGGGGTGTAGGCAAGTTGCTGTTTATGGATCAGCATGTAGTCTCATTTTATACTATTCCATTCATTAGATTCTACCTGTGGTTAACAATAGGATATGCTCCTCCCGAACTTTGTTATTAAAACATCATTATTTAAATTGAAGCATTTTCTGCTCTTTTGAGCAAGCTGTGATTTTTTTTTAAATGGGTACTTATGCACAGAATTCTATTTCATTCATGTTCTATGCATGTGCAATTGCATCCGCTGTGCTTTCACATAAGTGTGTGCATCCATCACACACTGCCAAACTAAATGGCTAGGGACTGGCATCCTGCGCCCCATCTCTCTCTGCTCTGGCCTGCCTTGGCTGCTCTTGTTTGACCTTTGACCTCGCTTGCAGGTGGGCGCAGGCGGAGCGAGGTGCCTTGTCCAGAGTTTGACAATAACAATCAGGGGCAGTCTGACACGCACTGTCTGACAGGCCTGGACAATGAGCAGCCTCCTGATGGGCGATTCACTGGTGAGTGGCAACCTCTCGAACATGGACTTTGTGATTGGGTGAGGCCGTTTCAAGCAGCTAAATTCTATTGGCTTCTTCTGCTCATGCACGTCCTTACATTGACCCTGCTCAGATTTTGTGTGGAGCTCACTGGTACGGTGGCCATACCCTTCAACTCCCCCTCCTTTTCTTTTGAAAATGTTTGTGTGAGGTTTGTTGTGTTGTATTCCTTGCTTCTATTTCTCTGGGTCATACTGATGGCTAAGTTCATGTTCAGTGACTGCCAGCTCAAAGCATCTTTGCATCATCCATCCATATTCCTTCACTTTTTTAAACACACTTCTCTGTTCTTTCCCTTTTGGTCATGTCATCCAGAGAAAGCATGTTCTCTGGAAAACATATATGAAAAAAAAAACATAAACAGTCATATTTACATACTCTTTGACTTTTTTCCCAATAATTTACAGATCGATGCATGAATAAATTACTTAAAATACATGTCTTTGCATCATGGAATATCAGACACAACATCAGTTATCCATTTTTTAGGTAAATAGCTTTTATTCGTTAAACTATCACCTAACTGTGCTGTTAAAAAATGTATTCAAATGATGATTTTGATGATTTGTCGAATAAATTAGACAGATTTATTTGCATTAGTGGAACAGATAACGGCAAAACAATATGGATGGTGGAAGAAGATCGAATATCATGAGTTTTTTTCGTGCACTATGTAACATAGCTCTAAGATGGAGGAACATATGTTTTTAGTTTTGAATGTGATAGTGTTGTGTGTATCGAGTTATAGTCGTTAATACTTTAAAAAGAGTTGACTCTGAAATGTTGAAATGAGTTCTTTTTCCTGTGAAATCTTTAGCTGAAAACTGTGACGTCACCCAATACTATACCCCTCCTACCACCGACGTGTCATCCATTCATGTTTTAAAACTAAGCTCCTCCTACTCTCAGTGCCAAGCTACTGGTACCGTGCAGTTTCCACATGTGCACTCACATACATTCGAGTAAAAATATCGGCACACTTCCAAAAGTTGTCGAAGTGGCAAAACATTAATGTAACTGATTATTCACCACTGAGAGGAATCCTGCTCCAATCGCTTTTGATTTGGAGTGTAGTCAACAACTGAGACCTCTTCCTCTTTGAATACAGGTTCTGTTATACTCGCAGGACTTCTTCCCAGAGTTTGGTTTATGTGTAAGTTTTTGTGTCATGTGCCGGCCAGGCCTTCTACTGGCACTCTCCCCTCCTCCCTTTTTGTTGTTAGATGTTCCAATTCTATTTTCGGAGAGATGCATGTGAACAGATGAGTGTGAATCAGTTGCGTCACACAAAGGAACGATTCGTACAACGCTGAATGAATCGTATGAATGATTCATAAAATGATTAATTACAGAGTCGGTTAAAAAAACTGTAAAAATAAACGTGTATTAAAAGATAATTAAAGTGTTTTTTTTTTACTTGGATGCATTTCAACCTGTTGTTGGAGACTTCAAAAACCAAATAATCAACTTTTCAAGATGATGATACGGGCTCTTTAATGGTTCACATGAAATTTGTATTTTAGGGATACATTTTCATATTGAACTATGCTACTTTTTACACACTGAAATACTTAAAGTATAACTGCCTTTTTTCAGAGAAAATTTGGTCCCTCTCTATAGAGTTCTAAAAAGAGTTTAATTTTTAATTTAATCATCTATTTATTGAGCTTATTTTGCTCTTCTTTTTCTAAATCTGTACATGAAAATTCAGTCTTTTAGTTGTGTTTCCCATGTGCTTCCGTATTATGACTAATAATGAAAAACTAAATATTCTTATTAATTAATTACTCTGCCACTGAGCTATTTTAACTCTCTTCAGAGAGGGATCAAATGTTCTCTAAATATAGTTGATTTTACATATTTGTCAGAATATTTCCCTAACTTCCTTGGTGGTTTGTACTGTACAAGGGCATTGTACAAATGAAAATTAGCATGTGTGTATTCAATCTCTAGACCCTCTGTAAGGATTGCAGAGAGACCCAGTTGCAGGAGATGACAAGTGTTTATTGCTTCTCAGTAGCAGGGAAAAATATAACGAAAAATTAGCAGAAGTATGCCCAAAATTCCACAAAAAACGAAAAGACACTTGTCAGAGGTAGACGAACTGGTGAAGAAGCAGCCAGAGTTCCAGCCGCACTCGCGCTCGAACCGACAAGCAGACTCAGTGGTTCCAGAGGTATTAACTGCGGAAAGAAAGGCGACAATATCTTGTGCACAGAATAACCAGAAAGACAGATCCGTAACTCAGACCACAAAGAGATTGCAATATATACACACAAGTGGAGGCGCAGGATAGATTAATTGATAGAGTGCAATTAGTAGAGATGAGCGCGGGACAGCTGAAACATATAATGAAAGGATAGACAAATTAAAGAAGCACAAGACAAAACTCTAATACCCTCACCCTCGTCTCTACTAATCTCGAGGCACTGAGCTCCTCCCATCTCTCAAACCAACTCATTTTCTGTGAACACCTGGGTAATTCTCTTGATGTGCTGTAAATGTGCTGTGTTCTCTCTCTCTCCTATTTCTTTTTCCTTTCATCTTTTCCCATCTCTCTCTGTCTCTACCTTCCTGGATGTCTGTGCAATGGACAGATGAGGACTCGTGTCCTGTTGACATTGAAGAATAGGTATGGAGCAAAGGATGGATTCACAAAGAACTTTCTCCCTTTAATAATCGGTTGAATTTCCCTTTCCCCCCTCTTTGCTTTGAGAGAAGCGTTTACATCATTTTACTTAGGATGCATGGTGAACGTTATATGCAGATCATTTTACACAAGGATCTTGGAGGACAGAGGACAAAATTTCATGGAGTCATGTGATCTAAAATGTTTTAAAATTGACCTCCAAGTGAGATGCTCATTGATGCACCTTTTCCACCTGATTTTAGTAATGACATGACTCAGTTGATATGGCTTAGCTTTACTCACTGTTTACCTTTAGAATTCTCAAGATGTCACTCAAGACGCATCATTTGCATCAGTCTAGTTTGGTGACATCAACAAATGTGACCAAAATGCCCAACCCCACTGTGCACAGAATACGGTTGAAGGAGTGGTATGTTTTTATGCTGTATATGTGGTGGTTTATAACACTTTCAAAGGTCGATATTTGTACCATGTTTTTGTGTCACACTCTGTAATGATGCTTACAGTGGTGACTCGTTCTGGCCAATCAGTGAGCTCAACAACAGGATGTTGTTTTCCAATGAGAGTAAATAACCACCTCAGTTTTCAGAACTTCATTCAAATGGACACATAAAAAGTTCCAGAGCACGACAAAAAAAGCATGCCAAGCCGAGCTGTGCCATTACAACAGAGATCGGTGGAGAAGCAGCGTTAGTTTCTTTCAACATTTCAAGTTCATTTACACCTTTGTCATGATGCATCAATCTGCTAATGTCATCTGTGTTCTCTCACAAAGGCCCTTCTTTCCTATTCTTCAGGTCTGTTGTATCTAAACATGTATCATCATGGACGAGAACCTTTGACTCATCGTGCGTCCACCAGCAACATCAACCTGGAGTTGCAAGCGGTCGCCAACGAGGTTGCAAACCCCAAGAACAAATCTCCTCGTGGTTATCCATTTGTGTGAAATCCCCAATCCGCCCCAGCACAGTCCAATTGAAACCTGGAAATCTTCCTTTATTCATTAACAGCTTGAGCCCACCTCAATTACAGTGGATTTAAACCTAAATTTAAACCATTGAGGTTTGTTTGCGTGGTTCCCACTGTGATAGATGTCAGGTTAGATACTTGTGAAAAGCACCAACGCTCCACCCCCTCATGTGTGCAGCTGAAGAGATGACTCAAGCAAGCTCTCCTAATCCTGGAAAAAGAGGACATGACAAAATGCTTTGATCCAACAAACGCTTTCCTCTTCTGTCACATTTCATGGTAAGGCTGTGCAAAACGTGTTCTGAATTCTGGCTCTAAATTACGAAAAACCCATCAATGTCTGTATGTCATTTCAACTAATAACCATTGAAATCTGCAATCAACACCAAAACCAAGGATTTTTACAAAGCTGTGAAACAAGGCTGGATTTTCAGGAATGGCATCAGATATAATAATCACTTCGGAGCAATAACACTGCTCATAGTTTTGCCCTCGTCAGTTTGCTGCAGCTCGTTTTGAGCTTTCTACACAGCGCTGCATGTTTTGAAGACACAAAGCTAGTGAGCTGCCGAAACTGCACGGAGACACTACCATATTGACTGACTACCCAGCACTTTGAAAACAGAAGTGACTGAGAAACTTTGCTGTGATATCCACATCTGTAGTTCTGTCGATGGAAAACATGAGACTTCATTTCACCTACACTGGAAGCAAAGCTGAAGTAGCACTTCAGAAGTGGTTTTCAGACATTTCTATATTTATTTATTTTCTTGTTGTCCTTTGACATGTGTTGCACTTTCCTACTGGGTCCTGCAAGTATTTACTCAGCAGTCATGTTTAAGCATAAGTAACGGAAAGGCTTTGAAAAGTGTGCCACAAAACTTTAAAAGTAACCAGTCTTTTGGTTTCTTGACAGTTTCGCCAAACCTGCTCTTAGTTGCACCAGTTAAATGTAAGTAGGGATTTTCCTTAACACAATTATATCCTATCTGTGGATATCCATTCTCGACCTTTATTGGCCACTGCAAACCAATCTGCACGTATCTTCGGATGGCTTCTGAGCAAGGGGAGATATTTCTCCGAGTCTAGGAAATATTGAAGCAATGATGCTCCTTGCCTGAAGATGCCGTTTACAGTACAACAGCTGCACTCCGCACCACATTGGGATTTTTGCTATATTTATGGCATTCGTCAAACAGCTCCCTGTGATCAGCTGCCAACAGTATAAACTGCTCGACAGCCGTGATTTTTTTTCTATGTGTTCTTTGATATCTTCTCCGTCTTATATATTTATAAACTTAAAAACATTACAAAATCTCAATGAGGATAAACATAAGGAACACAATATACAATGTAACACACATTCTTACAGTAATAAAACACCAGATGGGAAAAAAAACTGATGTGTTGAGGGATTAACTTCAGACTAAAATTGTTAAATTAAGACACATATCTCTAATTGAATCTCGAAGTTCTAGCAAGGCACTGAGAATTTTTTTCATTCATTCATTTTCCAACCCTCTTATTCCCTTTCGGGGTCATGGGGGTCTCCAGCGCACATTGGGTGAAAGGCTGGGGTACACCCTGGACAGGTCGCCAGTCCATCGCAGAGCAACTTTCCCCTTACACCTAAGGGGAATTTAGATTATTCAATTAACCTAACCGCATGTTTTGGCAATTGTGGGGGAAACCGGAGTACCCGGAGGAAACCCACGCAAGCACGGGGAGAACATGCAAACTCTTTCCAGGAAGGTCACCGGTGAGCCTCAAACCGGCAACCTTCTAACTGGAAGGCAACAGTGCAACCTCTGCCGCCGAATGACAATTTTATTTACTGAATTTCTTGGAAGCATTGTTCTTGCTCATTAATTTTAATGACTTAGAAAAACAGGTGAAGTCACTAAGAAAATGTGAGATGAGTGCCACTGAGTGACTCTTTTGCCTCCTACTCATTATCAAAAGAGAGGACTTTCACTGGTCGTTCTCCTAGCGAAAAATCAATCCGATATCGCAGAGCCAAACTTTATTTATTTTTTTGTTGGCACTACTTGTTCGATTAGATATGTGGGCCCCCATGTTTTTCAAGCGAGACACGTTTTCACACAAAATTTAATTTCATTTTCATTGTCTTAAATGGCATAGTTCACCCAAAATCTTCAGTCAACATTCTTCCAAAATTACTCTTGGTTTTTCTATTTCAAGGGAATTCTTGGCTTTATATTTATCGTCTATTGTGATCAAGTTAGAACTCTCAGGTTTTGATCTTTTAATGCTCCTGTAGCTTGTTTGGGTTACCTTGTACTTTATAACTTTAAATATGGGTACCAATTCAGATTACCAGATGGGTACCAATTGCCTCTCTTATTTACATATTTCTTACACCCCTTATTTTAAGGATGTAAGTGAAGCTCTGGTGGAGAGAAATGCAAGAATAATAACGTCTTATGGTTGTTTACACTGCTGTTTGAAAATGTTGTAGTCATTCTCTGAACAATCTTAAAAAAAATATTCAACATTACCCTCTATATTGGTGATGTAACCTTCAAGAGAATCTTGGCAGCATTTCCAGCTTGCTTATGAATGCCAAGGGTGTTTACCTCTACTTGCGAGTTTCCTCCCACAAGAACCTTGCTTTCATTCTTAAAATGGCAACTTGTGAATTTCGGCGAATGGCAACAAAAATTCAACATTTTGGTAAAATCCCTTTAGACCGGTTAAAAATTTTTCACCCATTGATAATATATTTTTATTTAATATTTGTCTAAATTTCAGTTTTTGACACCTGTTTCCCTTGTGCGATTGGTGCACTTCATTTATGATTTTCACTCTATAATTTTCAATAGATGGAGAATAACACAATTCCTTGAGAAATTGTGTTAAAGAAAGAAAGAAGGGTGGGACAATAGGTTATAGCACTGCTGGTGCTCAAACAGAAGATTCCTGTTCCAAGAAGTGCTTCCAGGAACTTTTCAGAGTGGTGTTTGTATGTGCTTAAAAAGGCAAGGTCTCCTCCCACTGACTGACAATGTTCATTTCTGAAGATTAGTGAAATTGTGTTTGGAGAGGAAATGATTCTGGGATGTAATTTAGCTTTTTGCTAATATTGCTACACAAATTACATAAAATAAATGAATGTACTGTATTGATCATTTTGAGTGAACTATCCCTTTAGGATTGGTAGAATTCGTTCATCTGTTTTTAAAAGCACTTGTCTGGACTGTTTATATTGGGAAAAATGGGTTCACGGTACAGTACAATCAAACAATAACAGTACAGCTATTAAATTTGTCTATTGTTCTTTGAGAACCAACAAAGCTTTTCCTTTATGTGGAAATGTTTTTATGTTAGCTTAGCACTTGCTGTTGTATTAATTTAACAATGTGTTGTTTACAGTGGTACATGTGATATTTCTCCCAGTAGGATTGTATACATTGCACATGCACTAGTAGAATTTCCCTGGCAGCAGATATGTATGTGGTGCATGTGGTAAGAGCATGGTAGATGCATTCAGAGACTAGAACTCCTCCACTTTCACATTTGCACTATGTGTCTAGCCCTTCCACTGAGTCACAAGACGAGCAATACAGCTATATAAAAGCATGCCGAGGTCTGGATTCAGACAAATCTAGCCTTACATTGAATGTTTTACAACCGAATGTTACTTTTACAGTGGGCTATGTATATATGTATACAGAGAGATGTATACAGCTGCACTGAGCATCAAGGGGGTACCTGCTCTTTTGTTTTCTGTATTGCTCTTGTGATTTCTCCTCTTTCACGACCAGGAGTGACTCAAGCTAAAGCTGTACTTTAGGGTTCACTTAGAATTCACTTTTGTAGAATGAAAAAAAAAAACAAACTGTCAAGACCACAATAAACTTTTTGTTAAAAAACACTGTTTATTTGGAAAACTTTTTTAAACATGATGATTGTTGTTAGACACATGCACACACTGTGAAAAATTGCACATTTCTCAATTTAACAGAGCAAGGGAAATGTTTTGACATTACTTCCAATATTGTTTCTTCTAGGGAAAGTTTGATTTGATCATTAACAATTAATTAATTTAAATAAATTATTTCTTAGTTATATCTTTTAATTGGCTTTTGAACAACACCACCAAAGACTTGCCATTTTATGGTGCTATTTTATAATGATCTTTGTATAATTTTTAGGTGAAACAATCAGGGCATGGAACCTGTTCCCTATCAATCCATAAGACAGTGGTACCCCGAGATACAAATGCTTTACACTACAAAAATCCAAGATACAAAAGGTCTCTCTGGAAATATTTTGCTTCAAGATATTAAAAAATATTCCAAGATACAAAAAACACAATCCGAGAAATACGTACATATGCGTACCTCATTGTTGACATTTGAAATGACATTAAACTGATAACAAGTCCTGTGGTGAGACAAAACTAGAGCTTTTTGGCCATGTTTCCTAAGTTTGGAGAAAGAACAGAGGTATTCAAGAAAATTGTTCACACATTGAAACATGGTGGTAGGAGTATGATGCTGTGGGGATGTAACAGTGCATTTGGTACTGGAATGTCATTAAGGCTGAAAAAAACATGGAAAGGGAAGAGTATTAGAAGATTGTGAAAGACAACCACAAAGAGCTTGAAGATTTTGTGAACATGATAAGAACCCAAAGCATGCATCACTTCTAATGAAGAAATACCTCTAAATAAGCAAAGGGAGTGAAATTGACTGGCCTGCAAAAACCTTAGATTTGGTTTTTGTATGTTTTGATGGACAGATGCGGATGGACAGAGCATAATATTCTACTGCATGTTTAGTTTATAGATGTAAAGCTATGCTTGTCACCTCCACAATTAATTGGTGACTGGGGTCCGGGGTAGTTAGCACAGGAGCCGAGATGAAGCGTTGCTTTAAAGTGTCGAACGCGTTCTGGCACTCTCTGGACCAAACATAGCGGGTCTTAATAGATGTTAATGCAGATAAAGGTGTGGCGATCTGACTAAAATTACGAATAAATCTCAGATAAAAGTTAGCGAAACCCAGGAAACGCTGTAAAGCGGAGCGAGTCTCAGGAACCTGCCAATCCCTTACGGCGCGTACCTTCTCCGAATCCATGTGGACACCTCGGGAACTAATAATATAACCGAGATATTTAACTTCCATCTTGTGAAAGACACATTTTTCAGCCCTAACAAAGAGGCGATTTTCCAACAGACGTTGCAAAACACGGCGCACATGGACGATATGAGTCTGTAAATCAGGAGAGAAAATTAGTACATCGTCTAGATAGACGAACACAAAAACATCTAACATGTCCCGCAACACATCATTAATAAGGGCCTGGAAAACGGAGGAGGCGTTGGCCAAACCGAATGGGAGGACCCGATATTCGTAGTGCCTGAAGGGAGTGTTAAAGGCCGTCATCCATTCGTCACCCTCTCTAATACGTACGAGGTGGTATGCGTTGCAAAGATCTAACGTGGTGAAAACCCTGGCATCAGGTCAAATGCGGTAGACATTAATGGGAGAGGGTACCTTTTCTTAATGGTTATTTTATTTAACCCGCGATAGTCTACGCAAGGACGCAAAGTGCCGTCCCTCTTCTTAACAAAAAAAAACCAGCCCCGGCAGGGGAGGAAGATGGAACAATAGTGCCTGCATTAAGGGCTTTGGTCAGATAAGTCTTAAGAGATTCTGTCTCAGGCTGTGAAAGTGCGTATAAACGCCCATGGGGAGGAGAGGTACCAGGGATGAGATCTATCGTACAGTCGTAAGGATGATGTGGAGGAAGAGAAGTGGCAAGACTTTTACTAAAAACCTCGCGCAAGTCGTGATACACCTCCGGTACCATGGACAGCTCCTGCACGTAGTTGGCTGCCTCAGATGAATTAGAAAGTACCGGAACCGCAGAAACAAGACATGAAGAATAACAACACTGTCCCCAGGCTAAAATTGAACTAGTCCCCCAGTCTATCTGAGGATTGTGTCTTACAAACCAGGGGTGTCCTAGTATAATAGGGGCCGAGGGAGACTCAATCAAATAGAATGAACCTGTCTCTGTGTGATTACCTGAAGTTATAAACCTGACAGGGGCTGTCGACTGAGACACCTTAAAAATCATCTTCCCGTCCAGGCCGGTAACCACATTGGTCCTGGACAGGGTTTGCAGAGGGAACCTATTTTTTAAAGCAAAAACAGAGTCAATAAAATTGCCTTCAGCTCCAGAGTCCAGCAGAGCAGTACAGGAAACATATGTCCCTCCAATCAGAACAGTTATGGGTACCTCTGCGCGAGATGGAGGAGGAGCAGGAGAGAGGGCTCCGCTGGCAAGAAGCCGTCTGGGCGTAGAGGGTCGCGCTGGAGAGCGCGGGTGACGGAGAGGGCACGACGAGCAGAAATGGCTAGGGTCCGCGCAGTAGAGGCATAATCGCTGGTTCAGACGCCGTTGGCGTTCCTCCGGTGAAAGGCGCGTGCGGCCCAGCTGCATGGGTTCTGTTGTGAAGTTGGCTAAAACCCCAACTGGATAGGCGGGTGGTCTTTGGGTAGAGGGAGACCGACTCTGTGAACCTAGTCTGAACTCTCGATGTTTTTCCCAGCGGATGGTTATCTCTATGAGATCGTCAAGGGAACTGGGAAGATCTTGTGTAAAGACTGTCTGTTTGACCTCCTCTGTCAAACCATCTAGGTACCTGGCGAATAGGGCTGTCTCATTCCAGCCACTCCTAGTGGCCAGAGTGCGAAACTCAATAGAGTAATCCGCCACTGACAAAGAGCCTTGGCGGAGTGAGGCCAGACTCCGAGAAGCCTCGATGCCGTAGATTGAGCGGTCAAAAACCTTCAGCATTGCCTCTCGAAACCTCCTGAAGGATGAGCAGCATGGATCTCCGGTCTCCCAGACTGAGGTCCCCCAGCTACGTGCTCGTCCCAGTAAAAAGGACAGCACAAAAGCGACTCGGGACTTATCATCAGCGTAGGTGTTAGGTTGTAAGGAAAAAATGATCTCACATTGAGTGAGAAAGTCTCTACATTGATTCGCCTCTCCAGAATAAGGCGGCGGGACATTAACGCGGGGCTCTGGCAGGTGAGAAGAGGGTGCGTAACCTTGGCCCTGACAAAGGATAGCAACCTTGTTAGAGAGCTCGGAGAAGCGGCGAGATAGATCATCCACGACGGAGCGAGCTTTACTGAGCTCCTCAATTTGTCTTCCGAGGAGAGCACCCTGGTGCTGTATGGCCGAATAGATGGGAGATTCCATCGCTGGGTCTCCGTTTCCTTGTGGCGAGGTCATTCTGTCACGATACAAGACAGAAGACCCAGTTGCGATGTATCAGAGAGTTTATTAGTCGTTGTAGACTGAGCAGCTTGCAGGAAAAATAACAAAATCCAACAAAAAGGGTCTCAACAGAAAAGCCAGGAACAGGATCTGAGACCTGGCGGAAGAGCTCACGCCTGTACAAAAAACCACAAAAGGCAAATCAGGAGTCTTCTACAAACTTGGTCTTACAGAGGAGACGTGGAAACCTACAGTCAACATATGCGCACACACTTAACAATGACCTCGCGACAGAGAGCGAGCGCGAGATCCTTATAAAGCGCACAGGTGATTGCGGAAAGGGGCAACACCTGCGCGTGGTTAGAGCAGGGCACGCGTGAGTGAGTGAGGATTGCGTGAGTGAGCGAGTGAGTGGACGAGCAGAGAGAGAGAGAGAGAGAGAGAGAACAAGCGCTAGCATGAGCGCTTATGACATCATGCCACACAGATAATTTAGAGATAATAAGCTGTGGGATGTTTGTCAGGTATATCACAGATGACAAGTATAACGCAGGCATTACATACTTTAGTTCGAAGGTTTCCTGTGGCTCAGCAAGTCATTAATTGTGCTAGCAAATCAAAAGTCATAGATTTAAACCACAGAACTGACCAAATCATTAAACTGTAAGTCGCATTGGATAAAAGAATCTGTCAAATAAGTAGGGCTGTAACGATACACCAAACCCACGATTCGGTTCGTATCACGATTTTTGACCCACGATTCGGTTCGTATCATGAATTTTTTTTTTTGTGTGTGTGGAAGGAAAAAAAAACATTTTTTAAAACAATATTTTTTATTAAATAACATTTAAATAATCTTTATAAACTGAACACCAAAGAACAAGATTAACTATGCAAATTATTAACAATATAAATAGCCATATATAAAATAAATAAAAAAAAGTCAAAGCTATAAAGGTACGTTCACATCGAACGCGGTTCGCCCGGAAAAAAAGCGCTACTCGCGAGTGAATTCACGCATGTTTACTTTCAACCTGCCAGTTTCATTCGCGCGTGTAACGCGAGTGAATTTCACCTCACTCGCGAGGATACGGTCATGGGCGTATATATGGGAGGTGCTTGCAGGCGGCTCTTTTCGAATGTTGAAAATGGCGGATGTCGATTATGTTGAAAGATTAGCTGCACTTTATTTGATGTGGAAGGCTGAAAAAAGTCGTCGACGTGTTCGGCGACGTACTTGGGTTTATCAAACCCTTCAAAGACGCACACAGCTTGGGGGGTTTCACCAGCTCCTCCAGGAGCTGCGATTAGATGACGGCCGTTTCCAGGGGTACTTTCGGCTGAGCCTGGCCCAGTTTGATGACCTCCTGTCCCGTGTCGGTGGGAGGATTTATTTTCAAGACACCAACTTCAGGCGCAGTATTCCAGCTGCAGAGCGCTTGTCTATCTGTCTACGGTCAGTAATCATTTTAATGCTTCTCGTGGTTATACCAACAGTTAAACTACACTTCCAATTATCTATATAGTAGCAACGTCAAGTACATGTAGAAAGAATGGTTGTCATTACCATTAAGTACTTTATTGTTCTTTTATACAACATTAGTACTTTGAATATCTAAGTACTTTTCCACATTGTTTTGTATATTTTACACTATTCGTAATTACTCTAAATTGCACAAAAGATTAGGCAGTATTGAGTTGTATGTAATGCTTTAATTGTTTATAGTCCAAAAAAATTATGATACAAAAGAAAAAGGTCACCTAAGCAGTGTTTATGAAGTTTAATGTTAATAACAGTTTTTTATGGAGCAGGTTTGATTGTTTCCATTTTAAAGCTTGGAACAAATGTTGACCACGTTTTAGTAATGTGTAGCATCCGCCATCACAAGCCAATGCAATTTAAAAGGCTAAAATACTTTTTTTTTTCACTGTCAGATACCTTGCCACCGGAGATTCGTACAGGACGATAGCAAGCAGTTTCCGTGTTGGTGTCTCCACCGTATCGATGATTGTCCCAGATGTTGCATCTGCAATTTGGACTGCTTAGTGGAGGAGTTCATGGCTGTGCCCTCCACAGCTGAGTGGAGGTCAATTGCAGAGGGTTTTGAGGAGAGGTGGAACTTCCCGCTCTGCTGTGGTGCACTGGACGGCAAGCATGTCATGCTAAAGGCACCCCCAAATACCGGATCCCAGTTCTACAACTACAAGGGCCATTTTTCTTTTGTGCTTGTTGCAGTTGTAGATTCCCAGTACTGTTTCCGTGTCATTGATGTGGGAGGATATGGCCGGATGAGTGATGGTGGGATTCTGGCCAACTCAGCCTTTGGTCAGGCACTTCGTGGTGGCACCCTCCATCTTCCACCTGACCTTCCTCTCCCAGGAGCTGACCAAAGAGGACTCCAGCCCCATGTGTTTGTCGGAGATGAGGCCTTTCCACTCAGGAGAAACCTCATGAGACCCTTTCCTGGACGCACACTTTCACTTGAGAGATGGGTCTTTAATTATCGTCTATCTAGAGCTCGGCTGGTGGTGGAGAATGCCTTTGGGATCCTTTCCTCACAGTGGAGGATGTACCGCAGAGTCCTTGATGTCCATCCTGATGTGGCAGAGATGTGTGTGAAGACCACATGCATCCTTCACAACTTCCTGCGGAGATCTTCGGAGGCGCCTGCTGTGAGTGGACTGCTGCCGGGTGTAGGGAACTCGCTGCAGTCTATTGGTCGGGTTGCTGGCAATAACTCAGCCAGGGAAGCCATACATGTCAGGGAGCATTTCATGGCACACTTTTCTGCAGAAGGGGCAGTGCAGTGGCAACCGACTGAGTAGTATTTTTTTTATGTTAACTGCTATTCTGTCGGCATTTTTTGTATAAATAGGGATTTTCCATTTCTTTCTATGTTAACATTTTTCTTTTCAATGTTGTGACTGTTCAGTTGGAATTGCACTTTCCACACATTTTTATATTTCTTAAATCATTAATTCAATTTCCTTTCCTTCGATTCATAATCCTTTTTGGGGTCATGGAGGTCTGCCGGGGGTCTCCAGTGCATATTGGGCGAGAGGCGGGGGTACACTATGAACAGGTAACCAGTCCATTGCAGAAGAACACACACATGCAAGAATGGGAGAACATACATGGGAGAACATGCAAACTCCTTCCAGGAAGGTCACCAGTGAGCCTCAAAATGGCAGCCTTCTAACTGGAAGGCCACAGTGCTACCCACTGCGACACTATGCCACCCTGACTTCTTAATTCTTACTTATATTCCCATAATTGCACCTGCACTGTACTGTACTGTACTGTACTGAAGCACATTGGAGGCATTGTCATTTTGACATATGCACAAACATGCTGATATATTTTCCGTACTATATGTTTGACGTTTGTATCACAGTAAATTATATGGAGTTTGGTTGCTGTTTAATGAGTTTGTAATAGAGTACTGCCTTGTACCACCAGAAAATCCTGCTGTGTGTTGGCACACACTTTTCCATGAAGCTCATTTGATGATAAATGGAGATGATAAAACAATTCCTGTTGTTGCAGCATTTTTTTTTCATTTCATTCACCACCCAACGTCCTTAATGCAAATGTAAAGCATTTTGTACATATACTAAACAAAATAAAAAAAATTGCATATCCATCATGGAAAAGGTGCTGTAAAAAAAATTTTTTATTGGGTAAATAAACTATAATTGTGCTTTCTCAACTGTACATATTATTATAAATTAAAGGAACAATAAATTAATATAAAACTATACATCATATACATAAAATATTCAGATAAAAAAAAATATAAATAATATTACAAAAATATAGAGACAGGAATAGAAAGAATCTCACTTGAAAGAAGGAAGAGTGAGGGACACATAAAAGGAGAGGAGAAAGGAGCAGTGTGATGCATTCCCTGCAGAGATTGCCAAATCGGGAAACAATTTACTTCTCCAAGTGTTCCGAATTTACGGCCTCTATAACGGCTGTATAAAACTGTATTTTAGTGCCTCCTTTTTATGAAATGGCAATTTCTGCAGGGAAGGCACCAGACTCTTGAAGAAGAGTTCATCTTCAGAGAGTGGAGGTGGAGCTGGAGGAACTGGACGAGTCCGGAGAGCCTCTAGGAGCTGACGCTCCACCTCTGAAGGATCCCCTCTGTTTTTTTTAGGAGGTCTTCTTCGTTTTATATGGTCTGGAAAAAAAAACAGCATAGTTAATTGTATAAAGTAATTGATCAATCAATACTGAAAATGTGTACATTAGCTAGCTCTGTGCCATTGTACAAATTACAAAAATATACATCACAAAGTTATAACTGTAGTTGAACATGTAATGTAAAAGTATTCACAGTGTACCGCAGTTGTTTTATGTAATTAACTAAACATTATTGGTTGGCACAAATAAAAATTGTTAAATATTATTTCTATGTTACATTTAAAAAAATTGTCACTAAAAATAAGGCAAAAATAATTCTGTACAATAAACAGAATCCTAGACAAAGGTGGTCATGTATTGTGTGATCATATGCATACCTCTGGGTCCAGCAGCAGAGACTGAAGGAACTTCAGGGCGACTACAAGCAGCAGCAGCAGATGCAGCCTCCTCCAGGTGTGACCCCACCTCAGAAGCTAGATCTGTCATCATGATATAAAATGATTACAGCAACAACACATCATAGAGGACAAAATTATTCACTGACTCCATCACTTAACAAACCTTTGTCTGATTGCCCTGTTGCTGTTTCTGAGTCACCCTGGTCCTCTGGCAGGTCATACCCTGCGGCCCCTTTTTGCTGGCTACTCTCCATGTTCCCACTTGTCTCCCGGGGGTTGACGAAGGGGTCCAGGAAAGACAGGACCGCAGAGTACTTCCACTTTTTCCCAGACCCTGCTGCTGACCCACTCCTAGCCGTCAAAGACTTTCTCCTCTCCTTTAAATAAGTGTCCCTCAGACACTTCCACTTTTTCCTGCACTGTTCCTCTGAAGAAAAATATTAGTTCATCAGGCAAGAAAGTAGCTTATCTCGTTAAATGTCTAAAGGAACGTTTCATACATTTCCATTACATTTCATTAACATTTCGTAACAATGGTTTATTGCTACTTACCAGACATGCCTACTTCTAAACTCACTTTCTTCCAAGCGAGATCCTTCCTATTCCTGTCTCTATAGAAAAAATAAGATGTGTCATATAACTCAGGGCACGCGTATACGGATACAATTAACTTTTCCTCCATATTGGCTGACTTGAATTTCGCTCCGCGTCGGTGCTTTAAATACATCACAACTACAGCAAGCTCCTGATTGGTCAGCGCGGCGCGGAAAATCTGCCCAAGTTCAATTTTCTGAACTCGAGCGGTATGCGCGCGGTTCACCCGTCTACGGCCGATCCGCCTCCTGCGCGCGGATCACAACACGCGTATCGCCCATTCATACGGCTCAATACGTGCGAACCGCGTTCGATGTGAACGTACCTTAACACTTCTGTTTTCTTTGTAACAAAATACTGTTGAAAAACAAACAGAACTAAATTGTGGAACTCCATTGTGGAGATGATTCGAGCATCTGCGCAGCCAGATTAGCAGTGTGAGCAAAGCATCGTATATGCGGTGAAAATCCGGCCGCTTCGACAGCATTAGCAATGTTTCTGGCGTTGTCTGTTGTCACGGGAACGGGGACGTTTGATCTGCTGATCTTCCAATCTATCACAGCCTGTTTAAATATTCCCAATAAATGGTCGTTTGTATGGCTCTCATACACCGGGCGTGTTTGGAGGACGTGGTTTGCTATTTGCCAATCGCCCGTAATATAGTGTGCGGTTATAGTCACGTAGCTGTCTGTGGCACGGGACGTCCATCCATCTGTGGTAATTGCGATGGTTCAGCAGTACTCAACCCTTCCTCCACTTTAGCCTTCGTTTTCTCTTGAAGTTTTGGTAGCACATTTTGCGAGAAATGCGCCCGGCTTGGTAATACATAACGGGGCTCGAGCACACTGAGTAAATACTTGAACCCCTCGTTATCAACAACCGAAAATGGTCGCATATCCAGTGCCATAAAAATTGCATTTGTAATTTTCTGTGCTCGATCTGAATTCGCTGGAAATTTTGCTTGGAAGAAACTAGGTACTGTAGGCTGCTGCTGGGTGTTTTCTGTGCTGCAGCTAAATTGATTTCTGGATCGTGCCGTAGGATATGCATCCTCATGTTGGTTGTGTTGCCCGTCACTTGGGGAAGCTTCTTAAAGCACTTACGGCAAATTGTGTGGGTCTTGTCGACTACACGATTGCCATCCTTTATCTCCACTGGGTAGCCGAAATGTTGCCATACTGCTGACTTAAATGAGGAGGGAGGGTCCGCAATCTCTGGGTTGGTTGCCATGTTTCCTCACGTTTTTCTTCAACTAGCTCAACTTTTGCAGGCAGGCGTCACATGATTGGACAGGTAGTCACGGGGTGTGTCGCGATCGTGGATCTGAGTGTCGCGATTTCGATTTCATATCACGTACCGTTACAACTCTACAAATAAGTCTAAGTAATTTTATTAGTTGCCTTGCATTGATGTTTCAGGAACAAAGATTCTGTAAGAAAATCAATCCTGACATTTAACTCTCACTATTGCTGCATGAAAGCACAAATAAATTAAAACGTTTGTACAAGGTGCATTTGATGTAAAAATAACAAGTCTATTGTCTGTTTCATAGGTTAATTTGTCTGATGCAATCTTACTCAGCGGGTAAAGAAAGGGTAGTTTTAGAGAAAGGGAATTCGAGATTGTAACTACTAGGAGTCAGTCAGACGCAAGTCATGAATTTGGAGATCCGTTAACTTTAGATAATTGTATTTTTTGATAGAAGGTGGAGCACATTTTCTTGTTTTTTTGCGAATTTTAGATTTCAAAAAATGGAAAACATAGCTACTATTAAGGAGAGAGATAGATGTTTTTTGAGTTTTGTTTTATTTATTAAAAACGTTAACAATATATTGAATTGGTGAGGTAAAGGGAGACTGTCCTCGCTGCAGCCGACAGCGCGATTACGCAACAAATGTTCTAAACGCATGTGCGGTAATTAATGTCGAAACACGCATGCGCGGTAATTAATGTCGAAACACGCATGCGCGATGACGTGCACACTGAGTAATTAATCAATGTTCATATGCGCAGTGATGGATTTTCAAACGCGCACACCCGGCTATTACATTTTTAAGTCTATGGTTGAAACCATAGATATTTTATACTTAGACAAGAGAAAAGACATAAACATTATATTGAAACAAAATTCTCTTTTTGCTCTTTGAACCTGATTCGTTTGATCACTTGTTTTGGAATTGCAGATATACAGCAGTTTGTGAAATTTCATTTAAAGTTATTGTATCGTATAATATTCATTATATCAGTGGTTCCCAACCTTTTTCCTCAAGGGACCCCTTTTTTCCTATCGATATTTTTGGCGACCCCCTACCCTATTTTTTCCCCAGAAAAAAAAAAACTACATTAGATTTCATATTACAATTTAGATTTATTAATTGCAAATGTGAAGGTAAATGCTCATAATTTGAACAGTGAGCTTAAAGAAATAATACAATGTAATGTATTTGAACACATTTTCAGTGAACATTATAGATCGAGGTTGCATTTTTTAATGAGATATCTGGGCCTGCATTTCTTGTGCCAGTGACTTTATATCAGGTTTGATTTTGGTAACAGCCAAACGAAAGTCACTGTGGACGTCGAGCCTGTTGCGTGCTTTTGTTTTGATTGTAACCAGTGAACTGAAAGCAGTTTCTGACAAGTAAGTTGTCGCAAATGGCAAGATGAAATTGGTGATCGCGTGACGCGCCAGTCCAGGAGCGATGTCTTGTCCTTTCACAAGCCAAAACGTCTAGGTTACTTGCGTAACCCCATGTTCCCTGAATAGGGAACGGAGACGTTAGTCGGGATTAGACCGACTGAATGGGAGCGAATCACTGTGAGAGCGACTGACAAACATATCAACGGGCAAATTATTTGCAGGCGTAGGTGATTGATTAGCAATCAGCCGGGTATAAAGCCGGGCGTGCCTACGCTACCAGTATGGAATTTTCCGAGGAGCTGGACCTATTTACCTCCCAGCTTACCTCAGATCCATGACTTCGAGGGCATGGCGTAAGGGTAACGTCTCCGTTCCCTATTCAGGGAACGTGGGGTTACGCAAGTAACCTAGACGTTCCCTTTCAGTCGGTCCCGGAGACGTTAGTCGGGATTAGACCGACTGAATGGGAGCCTCTGCAACGTGCCATGCCCGAAGTCCGTCCAGACAGGTCGGCACTAAACACAAAAGAGTGGTTAGTAAGCGGCCGTTAGTACCTGAATGGGAACTCCATCTGCCCCTGCCCGGAATACTCATTGACGGGGAAGTCGTCCAACACTGAGAGCTTCTGCTGTACTTGGTTGATGCTGACGACCAGAAGGAGGCACCCCTCGACCCGCAGGGAGGAGTGGCGGAGATCGCGTCGAGGCCCGAAGGGCTACCAGCGGGTCATCGTTCTGCAAGAGAGAGGAGGCAGAGACGGAAGTCATCGTTACGCGCCAAAGCAAGGGGAGTAACGGAACGGGTTCATACTAGCCACCTGAAGGGGGAGCTGTATAGAGAACATAGAAAGGGAGCGCCAGAGAGGGACTCCCAGATCTGTACCCTAGTTCTGCGGGGACCAGGCCGGAGCAAAGCCACCACACGGAACCTGGCAGCGCTGACTGCTCCGCTCAGTCAGATGCCGAAGGGGGGAGGATGGGAGAGCCACCCAAAGGGGGAGCTCTAGAAAGGTGTACTTCTCCCGATGACGAGGAGAGTACTGCAAGCTTACACCTGCTCCGTCCCCTAAGGGTGACTGCCACCACTCAGGACCGCAGAGGGAACAGAGCCTACATCAAGGTTGTAGAACCTGATGAACGTGTTAGGTGTAGACCAGCCCGCAGCTCTACAAATGTCGGCGAGTGAGGCCCCTCTAGCCAACGCCCACGAGGCAGCGATGCCGCGAGTGGAGTGGGCCCTCAGATGGAGAGGGCAGGGAACCTCACACACCTCATAAGCTAGGCGGATAGCCTCCACTAGCCAGTGGGCAAGCCTTTGCTTGGAGACAGCGGAACCCTTACGCTGGCCTCCGAAACATATGAAGAGCTGCTGGGAGCGACGAAGCTCCCAGGTTCTGTCCAAGTAGATCCTGAGAGCTTGCACAGGACATAACGAACCCTGGGCTGGTTCTGCCTCCTCCCGGGGCAGAGCTTGCAGGGTCACCACCTGGTCCCGGAAGGGGACGGATGGGACCTTGGGGATGAATCCGGCCTGGGTCTGATGGTAACCAGAGAATCACCAGGGCCGAATTCCAGGCAGGATTCGTCGGCGGACAGTGCCTGGAGATCTCCCACCCTCTTAATGAGACCAAAGCGAGCAGGAGTGCAGTCTTCAGTGAGAGGACGCGCAGCTCCGCCGAGTGCAAAGGCTCAAAAGGAGACTTCTGCAGCCCAGACAGGGCGACGGAGAGGTCCCAAGAGGGAATAGAGGGGGGCCTAGGGGGCCTAAGACGCCTAGCTCCCTTGAGAAATCTCACCGTCAGTTCGTGGCTGCCCACTGATTTCCCTTCGACCCGAAGGTGAAAGGCAGAAATAGCGGCGGCATAGACCTTGAGGGACGAAGGGGACAGCCCCCGATCGAACCTCTCCTGGAGAAAGGTCAACACGACTCTGATGGGGCACGACCTGGGGTCTTCCTGACGGGAGGAACACCAATCGACGAACCGACCCCATTTACCAGCGTAGCATGCTCGAGTAGAGGGTGCTAGCGCGTGGTCCAAAGTTCTCACCACGGAGGGCGGTAGAGGCTCGGGGTCCACCGCGGACAGATATGCCATACGTGTAGGGCCCAGAGGTCTGGCCTCGGGTGCCTGTATCCCCCCCCCCTGAGGAAGGAGGTCTGGACTCAGAGGGATCGGCCAGGGGGGGGCTGTCACGAGCGCAGAAAGGTCCGGGAACCAAGCTCTGTTCGGCCAAAAAGGGGCGATCAGGAGCAGTTCTAGCTCGTCCTCCCTGACCTTGCACAATATTTGTGCCAGAAGGCTCACTGGGGGAAACGCATATAAGCGTTTGTTCCTGGGCCAGCAGTGTGCCAGCGCGTCTGTCCCAAGAGGAGCCAGGGACAGGGAATAGAAGAGCCGGCAATGGGTGTTCTGTCGGGAGGCAAACAGGTCTACCTGGGCCTCGCCGTAGATGTCCCATATCTGCTGAACAACCCGAGGATGGAGTCGCCATTCTCCCACCCTGGGGTGGAACCTGGACAGCGAATCCGCGATCCGGTTGCACTCCCCGGGAATGTGACAGGCTTTGAGCGACAAAAGTCTGCTCTGACTCCAGAGGAGCAGTCGTTGGGCGAGGTAGTGCAGAGCACGGGAGCGCACACCGCCCTGGCGGTTGATGTACGCTACTACCGCAGTGCTGTCGGTCCTGACCAGCACGTGCCGCCCCCGGAGGAGCGGGCAGAAGCGCCGTAGCGCTAAAATGACTGCAACTAGCTCGAGACGGTTTATGTGCCAGCCAGAGTGTCTTCCGGTCCAGGCACCGGACTCTCGGTGGGAACCGCACACGTCGCCCCAACCGGTCTTGGAGGGATCGGTGGTGACCACCACACGGTTGGGGTGGCTCGAAAGAGGCACCCCAGACCTCAGAAAGCACTCCGTCTTCCAGACCTTCAGGTAAGGGAGCATGTCTGCCGTGGGCAGACGTAGCGCTCCCTGACGCCATGCCCAACTCGAATCTCGCGAGAGAAGCCATTGCTGCAGTGGTCGCATACGCAGGAGCCCGAGTCGAATGACTGGGGCTACGGCTGACATATGCCCCAGGAGCCTCTGAATTAACTTCAGTCTGACCACTGGTCGAGAGGACACTGCGAAGAGTGCGGTCAGCAAGGCCCTGGTGCGTTCTACCGATAATCGCGCCAGCATGCCCTCGGAGTTCAGCTCCATCCCGAGAAAAGAGATGACTCTCACGGGGGTGAGGTGGCTCTTTTCCTAGTTGACCTTCAGACCCAAACGGTTTAAGTGCGAAAGCACCTTGCCCTGGTGTCGGATCAACTGGTCTCTGGACGAGGCTATGAGAAGCCAGTCGTCGAGGTAATCCAGGATCCGAATGCCTGCCCGGCGGAGCGGGGCTAGCGCGGCCCTGACAACCTTCGTAAAGGTGCGAGGGGATAGGGCAAGACCGAAGGGTAGGACCTTGTACTGGTAAGCATGGCCCTCGAAACAGAACCTTAGAAAGGGTCTGTGCCTTGGAACCACTTCTACCTGGAAGTACGCGTCCTTCAGGTCGATTGTTGCGAACCAATCTCCAGGACGGATGCATGGTAGAATGCAGCGGACCGTCAGCATCTTGAACCGGTACTTGGCCAGGTGCCGGTTTAGATGCCTCAAATCCAAGATTGGTCGCAGTCCGCCTGCTTTCTTGGGGACCAGGAAGTATGGGCTGTAAAACCCTCGTTCCATATCGGCTGGGGGTACCGGCCCGACCGCACCTTTTGTTAAAACCTGGGGGAGCTGGGTCGATGACCAGACCCAAAGAAGAGC